>ML777687.1:1015105-1047878 GCA_009831015.1 Picea engelmannii | reverse complement strand
TGACGATTGCTTCATTTATGGTTTCTCCTCTAGCCCACATAAGAACTTCTCCATCTATAAAGGTAACTCTATAGCCTTTCTTATCTAAAGCTGATATGGAAAGTAAGTTCTTCTTCAAGCCTGGTACATAGAGTACATCCTTCATCTTTATTGAGTTTTCTGAATATAGCTTGTAGTTTGATTCTCCCACTCCCTTGATAGGATATTGGTAATCATCTCCAAGTGTCACTTTCTGAGAAAACTTCTTTTCTGAAATACAAGAGAGAGTACCTCTCTTACCCATCATGTGCTTTGATGCACCACTATCAATGAGCCATGTGTCCTCTCCAGGTGTTACCGATCCTAAGAGGGCCGAGATCAAGACATGGTCCTTGATCATCTTTGTAGGTGGCTCTTCGTCTTCGACTATGTGGGCATGTTTCCTCTTATGTTTCCTCTTGTATTATTCTCATCTGACTGGATAAGAATTTGCCTTGTGTCCCATCTTATCACAATGATAGCATTGTATGGATGAGAGATCTCTTTCCTTGCATTGTCCTTTCTTCTGAAATCTCCTTGGATGAGATTCTTTTTTATTGAATTTGTTTGATGGTTGAGGCTCTCTATCAGTTTCCCTTTTGAAGTAGGGTTTCTTCCTTCCTCCTTTTGCATGAGTAGCTAGGGATTGATCATCATCCCTTTCTAGTAGTGCTTCATGGTTAGCTACCCTTGTCTCTTCTTGGATGCATTCTTCCCATAGGCTATCAAACTGAATCTTCATGGCTCTGGCACATGTTGTTTGAATGAATGCATCCCAAGGTATTGTAAGACCATTTAGGGCCATCATTACAAATTTGTCTTCATCTATGGTGTCTCCAATTGTTTTTAACTATTATTTAATCTCTGAGATTCTGGAGAAATATTCTTGAATCGTTTCTCCTTTCTGCATCTTCATATTCTTCAATTGAGATCTTAGGTTCATCTTTCGATTTATGTTCTTTCCTTCGTATAATTTTCTTAGAGAATCAAACATCTCTTTCAGAGTGTTCTTGGATGATACATAAGGGATCAGGTGGTCTTTGATTGAATCTGCAATGATTCTTTGAACCCTGATTGAGTCCTTTTTATGCTTTTCTTTCTCTATGGCATCTTCGGGTTCCAACACTTTTGCTTTGATGAACCTTGCTAGGTAATTCTCTGCAAGGATCAAACCGATCCTATACTTCTAGGCATAGAAGTTGTCTATGCCTTCTAGTTTCTCAACAAGCTTTGTGCTTCCAGACAAATTGTACTTGGGGCTATGAAAAATGACAAAAAATGAAAATGCTTAAAATCAATTTTTGACCTTACCAAGAGGTGCGCTTGGCTAAGGCGAGTAGCCTGGTGTACTTGGATCTGAGAAAATCCAAATTTTTCCTTTCTAAAATTGATCTGCGGATTTCTCAATTGGTGCTTTTGGTTTTCTGGTACCTTTGGTACTCTGGTACTTCTGGTACTCTAGTTTTCTGGTACTTCTGGTACTTTGTGAAACTAGGGTTTCACTTTTCGAGAGATCTAGCCACTGAAAAGGTGCACTGAAGGTGCCAAAATGATCCTTGGGGGAGGGCACAACTTTCTAGGTGGTTTTGGAGCTGAAAAGATTCACTTTTGAAAAATCCCTAATTTGCAGGTATGACAACAGTGACATTTTTCTCTTGCGAAACATGGGTCCTTCAGGTTGGCTCTAATACCATGTTAATGTTTATTCCATTATTATAGTTGTTTTCATTTCAATAGATAACAACAACATAAGAACAAGATCACTGAGAAATACACATTCACAAGAGACATAGCATTTATCCTGGGAAACCCTCTAGGGGAAGAAAACCCAGTAAAACTTCCTTATTATAGATTGTCAATACAATGTCAAGAGATAACTCAAACCAATACATAAAGTCCTCTCCAAAAGATGTTCCACTCTTCTCTCTCTCTCCAACTAGTAAATCGAAACTTGCCTCTCAGAATGAGCAAGTGAGTTGTGTGTCAAGGTGAGGCGCTGGCCTCTCTATATATACAAGTCTGGCACGTGTGAAGTGCCTTTACTGGTAGGGTCGACTTCTCACTCTGGGTGGGTAAACCCACCTTTATTATATTGTTGGGTCTCAATAATAACTGTTGGGCCAACTTCTTATTCTACCTATTACAATTGTCTGTTGACCAATCCGCAAAATGGGATTTGGTCCTAATACAATAACCGACATGATCAATCCAAAATGGGGATTGATCCCATGAATAATATATCAATAATAATAAGAATACTCTTTGAAGTTACATTATTTCAACAACATCCAGGTTTTAACTGTGTCTATGCTTTTGGGCGAGGTGTCGGAGATAACCTCTAAGCTCTGGCCTGAACTTTCACCAGTTGTTTTAATTTCTTTTCGTGGTAGCATGGTAGAAATTCTCAGAAACCTGTTATTTTTCATAGAAAATGCACAGGACTGAGTATCTTGCTAAGGATGTTCTTCCAAAGTGCGAATGTAATTAAAAATGAAAAACCTTTCTTTCCTTAAACACATCGATTTGCATATACCTTCACTCACAATGTGTTTAATTATTTTAATAAAAATATGTGTGTGTTAAAGCAAGATCTTATTTCGAGATCATTTTGCCAGGCTGGCCATTTAATGTCATTAATAGTCAATATTCTGTGACTGGAAAAGTATAAATGAAATTTGAAATCACCATATCGCAAAAATGACATAAACTCAACGGTTAGATAAGAATGTTTTATTTTGTTAATAAATCAAGTTTATATTGTTAATTAATTATGTTTAACCTTAATCCATTTTGGGGTTTCGGGTCCTGGGTTATCTTATTTCAGTTCAAGTTATGATCCCCGACTTGCGAAATCAAGATTCATTAATAAATAGTAATCATGTTTAACTTCTTTAAATAATCACGATTAATTAAGGGTTTCATGACTTCGGGTATCGGGACTTTAAGTTGTCATTTGAGGCAGGATTCCTGAAACGCAATGTTACGATAATGTTTAATTGTCGTTAATCATTTTTAATCGTTTAATTAACCCCTTTTAACTTAAGATAGTTTCACAACTTTTTAAATCGGGACTTTGGGGTTCTTTATGTGTCTGATTGTTAGTATCGTGAAATATTGAATCCCGACACTTTGAAGGTTGTCTTTAGCGATTTGAGTTTTTAACGAATGGGCGGCTCCATAACCTTTAATGATTTTAGATCATTGGATTAATCAAAGACTTTATCAAGTGGTATCCAAGTGTGTGTTTGTCCTTATTTAAACAAGAATGAAACTTATTTAAGTTTGAAGTTTAGAAAAATATATATGTTTCAAAATAGGCTCCATCTAGGGATCTCATTTCCTTGCGGGATGAGAAGAATAGTAGACCAAGTGTGTTTATTGGGTAAGCGGAGTCATTATTGCAGTTATGTGAAACACATTCTGAAAGAAAACACAGAAGGACTTAGGACTTCATCTATATATGTGTGAAAAACTTTCAAAATTGAATCATTCATCAATCTTGAATTTAGGCTTAAATTGCTTCCTTTTCTTAAAACTGATTTTATAATTGCTTGGGATAATCAAAACAACCTTAACCAATCTATCGGACTTTGTTCGATTTTATTCGCATCAAGGAAAAGAAATTTTAATGTTTTAAACAGGTTTCAACAGGGAGTCTCGTGTTGGATTAGAATGTAGATCTAGTCTGAAGAAAAAATAGTTGCCAGAGTACATTATAATACATGTATAACAACCTTGTAGATATCATAGACATTGCTTCACTACCAACGATCCTGTTCAATACCCCGGTGAATTTCTCTAATTCCCATATTGAATTTTCTTTCACCACTTCAATTAGTAACTTTGAATTTAAATGTTGAGATGAGGGCAATCATTTAATGAATTTCCTTTCATCATCTCTTTTTGGACTAGATGGGGGAAATCATTTTATGAATTTCCTTTCACCATCTGTCTTATATTTAAAAACATGAAGTGAGGGAAATCAATTTGTATATAATAAAATATACCAGGGATGATATCTATTTATATTTTAGAAATAGAGGTATGTTAACTCACTTTTATCTGGAATAATCCTCTTCTGACTTTCAAAACATCTTCTCTTACTGGGGAGTTTTCATGAGGAATTTTATTTTCCAGGGACTTTCCTTGAGCGAAACTAATCAATTTAAATCTGATATAAAGGCTAAAGTAGTTAGGATTATACCAAACATACTTTGTATTTTAGTTAAAGCCAGGAATATCATCAGGATGTTTTTCCTATTCTCTTGTTGAAGATTTGTTTTTAAGTTTTCAGAATTAAAGTGAAGTTCGTTTTCCTTTTTGTCAAATAGGAAGAAATGTTCAGAATTTCGTGAAAAAAAAACCAAGAATAAAAAAAAGGGCATAAGGATCCAGGTGTTCTGTGGTGAGTACAGTCACTCTTATGCAAACTTTTTAATCGATTCTCGAAATTTTTTCTTTAAGGTCTTCTTATTGCTTTTTATTTTTTATTTATTTTTTATCCAGAGAAAAACTCTTGATAATTAAAACATAATTTTTATATTCCCTTGGTTATAGATTAGGTGGCGATATTTGTAGATATGAGAATTTTTTCATACTAAGTGATTTTTCTTTGAAAATTTAAACTGGTCAAGCTCATAGCTTAGATTTACTGTTATATTTTCATCCAAACAAACTATTATTTTATCACATGTTTCGAGAGAAATTCAATGCAAGTATCAGTTTCAGTTATAGATTATCTCTCGGTTGTCAGCCGGTATCCTACAATGAAATGAACATGAGAACTATCAGGAACTAGTGTAGATTAGAACCCTACTTGTTACTCATTTTATATTTTGATTTTTTTTTTTTATGAAATCAACTAACCTGTTTCTATTTACAGTGAAAATAAAAACTTACCGAAGAAACTGAAATTGTAAACAAAAATTGTGAAAACCAAACCGATATGTACAATGAGAGTTTGGAATTGTATTACTCCATGAAATTCTTGAGGTAACACCCGTTGATAGGGGCGTTAAGAGTCTTTCCGCAATATTTTCTAACAAAAATGCATTATTTGCTTCATAAGCTATAATTTTGTATGGTCCACACGAGATCTGGTGAAACTTACCATGCTTCCCCGCATCTTCTTTCCTGGCCTCCCACTTTAAAACCAAGTCACCAGGGAGAAATTCCCTATCTTTAGCTTTCTGGTCAAACAAATCTTTCATGTTGGCTTGATATTTCTGTAATTTCTCATCTACTTCAGCCCTATTTTGTTGAAATTCAATCAATTGATTTATTCTTCTGGTGATGTCATTCGACTCTTATTTTGAGTCTTGCCAAAGTTTCATTATGGGCAGCGCACGATTTATGGGTAGAACAACATCAATACCGTACACCATCTAAAATGGGGACATTCTGATTGATCTTTTAATGCCTATTGTGTTAGCCATAAAGCATATTTCAAATGTACATGCCATGCTTTCTTATTTTCGGTCAACACTTTTTTAATTGTGGTTATCAAGATCTTGTTCGAGGAATCGGCTAATCCATTTCCCCGCGGATAGTAGGTCGTAGAATGTTCTAGTAAAATTTTCTACTTTTGACAAAAACTTATCATGACTATGGATTTGAAAGATTGAGCATTATCAATAACTATCTTCTGGGGACAACCAAATCTTGATAAAATGTTTTCTTCCAAGAAACTAATTACCACTGAGTCTGTTACGTTTCGCGTAGGAATGGCTTCTACCCATTTAGTAAAATAGTTGGTAGCATTTAGAATCCACTTATGTTGTGCACTTGAATGTGGATGTATTTTTCTGATGAAATCCAAACCCCATTGTTGAAACAGATCTTTTGTTTTAACTGGAACTAAAGGTAGTGCAGGAATCTTTTTCTTGCCTGCAAATAATTGACAGGGGTTACACGCTCTGACTTTAGAATTCACGTCAGTGAATAATTTCGGCCAATAATATCCTGCTCTTAATATTTTGTAGGTCGTTTCTCTCCATGTGTGATGTCCTCCACACACTTCTTCGTGAAACTCATTTATAACTTTCTCTGTTTCAAATTATATTAAACAACTTAGTAAAAAACCCATAGGATCCTTCCAATATAATTGGCTATCCATGATACAATATTTTACAGTGTGTAACTTCAACATTCTAAATTTGGAAGAAGTCATATCACTTGGGCATTGCATAGTTAGAAGGTAAGAGACTATGTCTTTATACCAAGCTGAAGAAGAGAAATTCTCCTGGATTTGAATTGTAGGTATTTGATCGTCAAATTCTTCTATATCTAGAATTTCTTCATTAGCTTGCAAATAATCTATTCCAAGTGCTCTGAAATTAGATTCAGCTAGTAGCTTAGCCAAACCCTATCCTTTGACGAGCTTCGTGGGTTTCACCTCTAGATCAAATTCTTGAATTTTATCAAGCCACCGGCCCCTCCTTTCATCGCTATCAGGTTGAACCAATATATCTTTAACAGAGTTGATGGGTACATATGCAATTATCTTATAATATAGTACATAGGTCCTGAAATATTTTAGGGCCTTCACCATTACATATGTCTTTTTTTCAAGTATATTGTATCTCAACTCTGCATCTCTAAGGCTTTTACTGAAGAATTGTATTGGTTGTTCGAACCCTTCTTTGTTCTTCTATAGAAGTATTGCCGCTATTGTGTGTTCATATGCGAATGAGAAAATCAGGAATTCCTTCATATAATCTGGGCTTGCGAGCACCGGTGCTTCACCTATAACCCTCTTGATATGTCTGAATGACGCTTTGGCTTCAGTTGTCCACTTAACATCATTGTCCTTCTTGAGCATATCTGTAATCAATTTTACAATTTCAACGAAGTTTGGGATGAATCTTCTTTAAATTTTTTTTTTCCTAAAAACGATTGTATTTTCTTTCTATTCCTAGGAAGATTTATAGTATCTATAGCTTCAACTCTTTTTGGATCAATTTTAATTCCATCCTTAGATACTATATGGCCCAAGAGTTTACCTTCCTGCAATGCAAAATGAGATTTCTTGGGATTCAAAGACAAACCAAATTTTTGACATTTTTCAAATGTCTGCTCGAGATGTACTAGGTGCTCTACATCAAATTTAGAAAACACAGTTAGATCATCAAGATAAATGACAACAAACTTATTTCTTTCACCGACAAAGGCGATTTCCATAGCTTGTTGGAAAGTGGCTCCTGCATTCATCAAACCGAATGGAATTTTATCATACATAAAGGTACCCCATGGGGTGGTGAATGCAGTTTTCTCTTTATCATCCCCATGTACCACAATTTGATTGTAGACTGAAAAATCGTCAATCATGTACATTCTATTTGCTCTGACCAATTTTTCCAATACATGATCCACTTTAGGTAATGGATAATTATCTTTGAGAGATGATTTGTTTAAATTTATGAAATCAACGCATAGTCTGATTTCACCATTTTTCTTCCTGATCACAACTAAATTAGCTACCCATTTGGAGTATCCAAGTGGGACAATGATCTTGGAATCTAGGAGTTTCTTTACTTATTTCTCTATCATAGGAAGTAATATAGGATTTATCTGTCTGAGCTTCTGCCTGAATGGTTTAACACTTTGCTTCAAAGGAATTTTGTGTTCGATTACAGTGGTATCATAAGTTCTTAATTCATCATAGGACTAGGAAAAGACATCCTTGTACTACTTGAGAATCTCAGCATATTTGATTTTTATTTCAGGGGGGAGGTATTTAGATATTTTAACCAGCCTCGGAGTTTCCTTGGTGCCTATATCACAGTCTTCAACCTCTTCAGGCTGAGGCTGTAAAGTAGACTTCAAGGGAATATCATCATGATCAAATAATATCTCCAAGAGAATCAAACATTTAGGGATTTGATTATTTTTTAGTATCACCATGCGATGATTAGCGATCTTATCTCAAAACTCCTTAGGATATTCTCCTTCCTGCATAATCCAAGCAGGGTCATTTATTTTCTTGGTCAATATGTGTTTCAGCAAAGTCGTCCACCATTTCTAGGAATTGTCTGATTTGCTCATCATCTTCGAAAACCTTCTAGTGTTGTATATTGTTTGGTATTGAGGGTATATACCTCATTTCTATATGATATTTCAGTTTGAATACCATAGGAGGTACAAACGTTGAGGCTGCTTTGGCCAATGAATCTGCCCGTTGATTCTCTGTTCTGGGGATGTAGTGAACATTAACCGATAAGAAAAAAAAATCAATCAAATCCGAGGCACAATTTCTGTAAGACCTCAACCTTGGGTGTTTAGCCTAGTACTGTTGATTAATCTTTTTTATAATTAATTCCACATCACCATAGACTTCCAAGTTTTTGATTTTCAACTTCCCGACAGCCTCTAATCCTAAGACCAGGGCTTCATACTCGCATACATTATTGGTGTAATCAATGTCCCACTATAACATGTAAGACAAAGGGATAATAAAATCATCTCCAGGTGCCACAAACAACACTCTAGCTCATGCCCCTTCACATGATGAAGCACCACCGAAATACATTTTCCAAACTCTAGTTCTATGTACATCTTTATTTGTCTTTTCTATTTTTTCATTTTCTGTACAATTTTCTTCTATACATTCATCTAAATCATCATCAATTGATAAAATATAGTTTCCTAAATCCTAATCTATGACATAAACATGGTAATTATTTGGATTCAGTGGATCACTTACTGTAAATGTCATCCTTGTTTCTCTGTATAGGCAAGTGAATTGTTCGTCGAAGATCATGATTGTAGCGTATGTCATCTCGAGTTGAAGGGATCCTCCAAGTTTGGCGCCCCAAGACTTGTATAACAACATGCCATACTTTGAAGGTATATCAACAACAACCACATCCATCGGAACACTTTTTAGAGGAATTTGTGCAAGATTAACCACTAAATATTTAATCATACCCAAACATTTAACTTTTCTTGAATCAAAGGAATACAAATATCCGTATGGTCGAGTAATTTTGAGACCAAGTCTATCCATAATAGCTTTGGGCATCACATTGTGGGAAGCTCCAGAATCCAACATGCAACTATGGAGCAGATGATCATGCACAGTTAGCGTAATGTAGAAAGGAGCGACAATATCTCTGGCACCTTCAAAATGTGGACCAAAAATTATATTCAGTTTATCATCTTCTAAATTTATAACGTCGGCTTGACTTTCAATATCCAAAAAGTTTATCATTTTGGCAATTTTCTTTCTGTATGTAGGGTTTTTTTCCAGTTCAACCAGAGGTACAAGGATCTTGATCTTATTAATCTCATTCACTAGACTGAAATTTCCCATTGTCTTATCGACTTCTCTGGTTTGGGTTTCTATCTCCCTTTTTTATGATTTATTAGTCTGTGTTTCTATTGTTTCAACTATTTTTGTCTCAAAAGTCAGTGTTTCAACTGATTTTGTTTTGGCAGTCTGTGTTTCAGCTGCTGGTTGAGCAGTTTCATTCGCTTTATTTTTTGACAAGATTTTCTTCAGTTGGGAAGTTGTGATATTTCTATCTCTTGGCCTTAGATTATACTTCTTCTGGAGCTCGGCCATTATATTATCGACAATTCCTTGATAACCAGAATCTTTTGTAATATTTATGCTCTCATCGTTGTTAGACCAATATTCTGTGTTTAGAGACTTTTCATAATCTTGTCTCGTCAAATAAGGTTATTGACAATCATCGTCAAAATTATTCATATCTTCCTCTAACTCCTCAAAGTTTCGCATGTCCTCTCCTCCTATAAAATTTTCGTTCTTAAAGGGGGCCTGAATATTTTGATCTTCATTCTTGATTTGTCTTTGTTGCATTTGAGGATTAGGATTTCTTCTGAAATCTTTTCTAGGGAACTGATCATTCTTAGATTGGTCCAATTCCATTTTTGAGATTTTAATTGACAATTATTTGATTATTTTTGTCATTTCATCCATCTTATATTCCGAGGAACTCCCATATCTGGAAGGTCCTGCTTGTTCTTTGTATCGTCTGATCTCTTTATTTCTCATTTTGAATTTATCCTTTAACTTCCCCGATTCCATCATATTTGACTCAATTTCTACAACATCATCCTTCATTTTAGTGAGGTCAATGGATCTCCTTTCCCTCAACAATAGAGAAAAATCAAGCTCGAAATCCCCGACAAAATTTACATTTGTTGTAGGTTGAGAGGTTTTAACCTCAGCTAGGATCTTGTTATATAATTTATTAAACCTTTGAGTGAATTCAAGAATTGTTTCTGAATTTTTCTTTCTTAAAGCTCCAAACTCGGTTAGATAATAAAGGTGATATTTTCTCTCTCCCCATTGTCTGAGAAAGACACTTTCTAACTCGTCATATGATCCTATGGAATCTATTGAAATCCCTCGAAACCAGGTTCTCACTTGTCCTTCGAAATTTTGAACAAGGAGTCTTGAATAAACATCCTCGTTCTCAAGGCCAAGGACCTTTGGAAGGCTTTTCATATAGTTTTTGGGTAAACCATGGAGGAGAACTGGGAGGACCAAAGGAGCATACCTATCGGCTACTTTAGAAAAAATTATAGGAGGTAGAGGTGGTCCTTGACCACCTCCTCCTCTTCCTCCAACACCATGTCCTCCTATACCTCCACCACCACCTTCGACACCAGCCATTGATAATCTAGGGGATGAAACTTGGATATTATAGAGAAGTTTTTCAAAGAGGTGTAGTGACCTTTTGGCTGCGTCTGGATGAAGCAGAAAATTTTCAGGAAACTGACCATCAGGAGACAAGAAATCTGACAAAGATGGAATGGGGAAATGAGGACTGGTCTTTTCATATTTACATGATGTATACATGGGGGAACCAATAGGAGTCGAGTCAGGGTATAAGATATATTTTTCAAAACTTCGAGAGGTTGGAAGCTTGACTTTGGGAACTGATGAAATGTCAATTGAAGCAGGTACTAAAATGGATGTTTTACCTTTATTGGTAAAGGATATAGTTGGAACAGTCTCATCTTTAATCTCGGGTGAAACCATCTCAGGTTTTAGGGTTTCAGCCTCGATTCTATCAGTAGATATTTCTCTGAAATGGAGTTTGGTGGGACCTTCTTGCAAAGTTAACTGCTCAAGTAAAACCTTAGTATTTGATTTGGGTAGATAAACCTTACTTGTTGATGCAGTATTATGCTCAAGGTATCCCCTTGGTTTCAAAAGTCTTTCAGGTTCATATACGGGTGAAGTATGCTTATCATCTGGATTCTTTCTGGTATTCTTTCAACTAAATGCCAGTTTATTAGTTGTGGATTCGCCAAGTGAAATATAAAAATTTAGCCTTATAATCTATTCAATCTTTGTTCACTATCAAAGAGAGAAACTTACCAATGTCGTTCTCTAAGGGAAAAATAACTTCGTTTCTCCATCCCCGACAATGGTGCCAAAAAGATGTTGTTTATGAGTTTATACTTAAGGCTCAGAGCATAATGTCAGGCATCAAGAAATAAGGTTTTAATGTTTTTTTTTTTCTACCTCAGTTATGTGAGAAAAATTCCTTAAATTGAATTAATAGTATAACAGCTTAGAGGTTGTCTTTCGTGTCTGAGTTAAAATTAAAAGTATTGAATGTAATGAGAGAAAAACATAAAGTTGTTAGACAAAGCAAGGCATCGGTTATAGAAGAATCTTACTTTGTTACAGAAGAAGAATATAGATCTTATAACCTTAAATGAAGATTAAAATATAACAATCTAATTAACTCACAGGTCTTGTATTTACTAACATTAAAAACAGAGGAAAAACTGTTCGCTATCAGATAACTAAATGAAATGTAATCACAGTAGATGTTGTACTAAATTGCGATCAGGCATTCATCAAAGAAATATATAAAAAGATGCTGAGATGTGGAAAGACAGAATAAGACATAAATCAAACTAGATGAAATGTGGAATCTTTGGTCTGTACTTGTATTAATCCTCAATGAGGAGAGTTTTCTCAATTACATACGGAAAAACCATCCCTTTTTCATTCTTTTGAGTATGTATTTATACAAAATATTTTCAACCCTAGGCGGTTGGAATTCTCATTATTTCTAAAAAGAAACGGTTATAAGATGAAAAAATTGGAACGCTTCACTTAGTTCTCCTCTATCTCTTTCTCATGCCAGCAAAGGCGTTCTTCTTTACTATTTTCCATCTCGGACACAGATAATCTTTAATAACGAGACGTATACATATTACCTCATTGATTATTTGAAGTACTCCATTTTCCTTGCTCAATACATTCGACACATCTGCCTACAAATTGTGCTACTAGTCTGGAGGGTTTTGTCATGTCTTTTGCCTCAAAAATATACAACTTCTTTTCTAATTGTGGCAATCTGTCTTCCATTCTTTTTTCTTCTGAAGTCATTGATTCTAACTGTAGATTAGGATTTACCATCCATCTATATATATAAGTGATGTCAACTTGTTTTAGCTGTGAAATTTCAACCTGAGCTTCCTCTAAGCTTGCCTTGATATCAAGTTGATGTTTTACTATGTCGATTTTCCCAAGTACTTCAGAATTATCCTCTTTTCCAAGGCCTAATAACTCTTTATTAAGTGAGTGAAAAGCTTCTTCATAAGCCTCTTTGATTTCTTTAGATGTTATTTTAGTTTCGACTATATTGGCTTCCCAGGTCTTCAATATTATATCACCTCTGATCTCCTCTGAAACAGACAACCTGGGAACTGCAGACATTCCTTCTCTAGTTGATGATACAACTGCTTCTTGAAAAGTGGTTCTAGCTAAAGTAGCCTCTCTCTCTTTGAAACAAATATTATCCAATGATTGGTTCACCACTCGAAACTGATTTTGAATGATTTATACCTTAGTAAAAAGGCTTTGTTGTGCTATTTCAAATTTCTTTCGCACTTCCAATGCATGAGCTCGAAACACTGCTAGATCCATAACCATGTTCTCAGTGGAACTGACTTTCTCCTGTAATTGTTTTACCAACTCATCCTATTGGATGACCCATCCTTCGCTCGCTTGCACATTCTTATGCATCTCCTCCAGGTTGGATTTAAGCTTCTTAATTTCTTGTCTGTCGCTAGCTCTCATCTACTTGAAGCCCTTGTTGACCTCACTTCTGATGTCTTCTTCTATAATATTTATTTGGTTTTGTAATTGGTTTATTACCAGGTCGTTTTTCTTCAACCGTTATTTTAAAGTTCCAACTGAAAACTGGTTGGTTGTTTCATAAGCCCCTAATGAACCTGCTACTTCTTCAACGAACTCTATCTCTTCTAAGGCTTCTCCATTAATTAGTATTCTATGTCTTTTGACCACTGCACCCGCCCTTTTGTGCGTTTCTCTCTTCACCACATCTTTCCTTTTCTTACTAAAAAAGAAATCGGAAGGAGGTATCTCTTCCATAGGAATTGGTGTGAGATCTTCTATGAATATTACCTCTGCATCGGGGTTCCCTCTGGTGAACTGTAAAGGTGTGATAAACTGAATGGGGCTGCCGATTTTTGTGGATGATTGTTTTCCGATCGCATATATAGTTGATTTATCTAGTGTAGACAATGGTCTAGCTTCTCCTTTCTTTGTTAGTATCTCTGCATGATCTTTGGCCTGATCACCTGATACATCTGTCACCAGGGTATCTTCTTTCTGAGTCGAGACCTCAGTTTTCTTTAAGTTTTCTCGGGTTTCTTGTTCTCTAGAGCTTACGGCTTCTTGACTTTGGGTCTCTGTTTGTTGTGAAGCTGGAGACGTCAAGGCTCCTCCTTGTAACACTTTAGGGAGGCTACTTCTTCAGGGCCTCTGGAAGTCGTAGAATTCAATCATTTTATCGGGTGACAGGGCTTGAACCTGACCTAAGATCTTCAGATAAGATCTCATTCCTCGGTAAATAGTGTCTTGAGGAGAATCCTCGTGTTCATACCTTTTCCGATTGCAACTAGCCATGTGTTTACCCACGACCTTATGTGGGTCGTGCTTCTTGAATTCAATGTTGACCAGCTTTATTTCTTCTAAGGCCATTGCCTCCACTTTGGAGTGGCCGAAATCCAATAAAGAAAATGCACCAATATGTAAGGGAAAATATGACCATACCTTTTTTTGTACCTCTTTGAGCTCTTTGCTAATCCCATTGAGTATTGTTTGTCATGCAACCTCGTGGCACACTAGTTGGTTTAGTAACAATTGCGGCAGAGCGTATGGAGGAACTGAACAGCCAAAAACCCTAAAATAGGAGAAGTGTTCCTCAATGTACCAGTCTGCCACTCTACCGAGGTTAGCCACAATTTTGTCTGAAATTCTAGGAGGTGGGTGAAAAAATATAGTAGTGTGCATCAACACCACTACCCAGTTACAGATTTCATAGAAAAAATATTTCGCCTTGTCTTCCCAGAGTTTCGAATAATAAATATGGATTTGTTTTGCAAAAGTTGGAGTCCAACTCCATCCCATCAATGGGAAATGTGTCATGAAACAGATAGCGTCCATAATATAAGATGACATGAAGAATGAAGTTGATTGCCCCTTGGATTTTAGTGTCTAGTATTCTGTAATTTCACTAGCCAGACTGTCTGACAATATATTGGCCCAGAAAGAATACCCTTCGACTATTGTGTGTATATTGGGTACCCATGGTAGAAATAAATGAGTTGTGTTCTCTTTTCCATAGAGTCTACACATCATCATGGCTATATACATGAATTGTGGTTTTAGAGATGAGATTGTGTATATGTCGTGAGAGTCGGCTCTAAACTTTTCAAGGCATGAACACCAATCCTTGATCAAGTTAGAAAGGATTTTTCCATATTGATCACACTCCTTCTTGTTAAAATTCACTAGGAAATTGGCATTGTAAATGAAGTTTGGTGTTGGAGACAGTTTATACATCACTTATATGTGTTCTGGCTGAAATGACCCAACAACTACCTTCTGAGAATTGAATATATTTTTGGTTGGGATATCCACATGATCCAGTGCCCATCTAATCATATCATTGTAGGGTAAAAGCCTCGACCTTGTTGCTACCTTATGTAGCTCTAACTGAAAATTATCTTGTATTTCATAGATAAGTCTTCCTTTTCATTGTCGCTTGAATCATCCGAGCAATTTTCCAGTTCATATTGTAGGATGTTGAATACATTCGTTCAGGTTTTAATTGTGTCTATGCTTTTGGGTGAGGTGTCAGAGATAACCTCTTATCTTTGGCTTGAACTTTCACCAATTTTTTTAATTACTTTTCATGGTGGCATGGTAGTAGTTCTCAGAAACCTGTTATTTGTCAAAGAAAATGCACAGGACTGAGTGCCTTGCTAAGCAAGTTCTGCCAAAATGCGAATGTAATTAAAAATGAAAAACCTTTCTTGCCTTAAAAGCATCGATTTGAAGCAAAACCCTTTGAGGCAGTATCTCCCAGACCCGTGTAAGCTGTCATTTGAGGCAGTATTCTTGAAACGCGACGTTGTAATAAGGTTTAATTATCGTTAATCATTTTTAATCATTTAATTAACCTGGTTTAACTTAATCTAGTTTTGCAACTTTGTAAATCGAAACTTTGGGGTTATTTATATGTCTGACTGTTAGTATCACAAAATCCTAAATCCCGACACTTTGAAGGTTCTCTTTAGCGATTTGAATTTTTAACGAATGAGTGGCTCCATAACCTTTAAGGATTTTAGATCATTAGATTAATAAAAAACTTTATCAATGGTGGTATCCAAGTGCACGTTTGTCCTTATTTAAACAAGAATGAAACTTATTTAAGTCTGAAGTTTAGAAAAATATATATTTTTCAACACCACCCATGGAACAACTCCTACATATAGTATCTGGCTCTGAAATTTTTTCCCTCCTAGACTGTTTCTCAGGATATAACCAAGTCTTGGTTTCAGAAGATGATCGATTAAAAACTACTTTTCGAACCAAGTTGGGAACCTTTGCTTATAAACACATGCCCTTTGGGCTGATTAATGCAAGGGAGACCTTCTAGAGGGCCATGGATGTATATTTTTGGGGATTGATTAAGAAGTGTGTGGCAGTCTATTTAGATTATGTAATGGTATAATCAAAAAATAAGGAAGACCACATTCAACATTTGACTCTAATCTTTGAAAGGTGTAGTAAATATGGAATATATTTGAACCCTAAGAAAACCATATTTGGTATAGAGGAAGGGAAATTATTAGGTCATATCATATCTCAAGGAGGAATTAGCATCAACCCTGAGTGGATAAAAGAAATAGCTGAACTCCCCTTGCTGCACAATAAAAGGGCCATGCAATCCTTCTTTGGAAAAATCAACTTTGTGAGAAACTTTACTCATGACTTCGTTGAAACTGTCAAACCTTTACAAAAATGATTCACAAAGATGCAGAGTTTAAATGGGATGAAGAAAGAAAAGGATCTTTCAATAACATCAAAACTGCAATATCCCAAACATCAGTGCTATGAAGCCTTGATTTCAGTAAATATTTTTTCCTTTATACATTTTCTTCTGACCAATCCTTGGTCACGATACTTACCCAGATGGATGATGAAAACAATGAGGCACCGATGTCATTTATGAGAACTAACCTTCAAGGAGATGAAATGATCTATCTGAATATAGACAAACAGGCTTATGCAATTTCTAAAGTTGTCAAACATTTCAAATCTTGTATCCTGAAGAATCACACTAACATCATAGTTCCTCACCCTGCGGTCATATATTTGTTTACACAACAAGAGATGGGAAAAAGAAGGGGAAATTGTATGACAGTCATTCAGGAATTTGATCAAGACATAAAACCTACCAAAATAATCAAGGGTCAAGGATTATGTAAAATGGTTGCAGAGGCCCAAGATCTGATCAACGCAAAAGACTCTAGTTGAGAAAATGAGTTTTCATTATGGTGAAGTGAAGCCTTATATGTTCCTCCTAGGAAAGAATCCTGGTACAGAAACATGTATTATCTCCTACACCATGAAACCTGTCCAGAAAACCTAAACCCTAGAGAAAGGAAAGCTCTCAGGTTAAAGTCTGCTCAATATCACCTCATAAATTATGTGCTTTTCCACGTAAGATATGATGGAGTACTCCTTATATTTCTTGAATGTGATGATGTAGAAAAGGTACTAAGAGAACTCCATGATGACCCAACATGTGGAAATTTTGCGAGAGAAACCACAGCTCACAAAATATTAAGGGTTGGTTATTATTGGCCTACTTTGTTCAAGGACACTCATGCATATGCCGGGAAATTTAAATCTTGTCAAGTAAGCACTGGTAGGGAAAATAGGATATCCATTCCACTCCAGTCGGTCACCATATCCAGACCATTTGAGCAATGGGGAATAGATGTCATAGGAGAAATTACTCCCAATTATTTGAAACAACATATATATATCTTGACTGTTACAGATTATTTAATGAGATGGACGAAGGCTATCCCTCTCATGCACATTAATGAAAAGGTAATGATCCAATTTTTAGAAAAATAGTTAATAAAAAGGCTTGGGATGCCCTATGTCCTCATTTTTGACAATCCTACCTACTTTTCTTCCACGTGCTTGAAAAACTTCTCTCTTGATAAGGGGATCATAATAAGATATTTTGCAAACTACTATATGCAAGGGAATGGGGTAGTTGAGTCAACTAATAAAAACCTAGTGAGAATTTTAAAAAGAACATTTGTTGAAAATCAGAAGAATTGTCATAATTTTCTTCATAATTCCCTATGGGCCGATAGAGTAATGAATAAAGAATCAATAGGAAACTCTCTGTACTTTCTGGTATATGGGAAAGAATCCATTATTCCAAACAGATTGTATCTTCTATATTTACATCTTTCCCAAGAATCAAGAGGTCAGACCTCATCTTCTCTATAGAAAAGGATTGATACCCTTCTCATGGTGGATGAAGAAAGAGAAAAGGATAAAGTTAAGTTCACTGCTCATCAACCGGTAGTTAAAAAAAGGTTCGACAAACATAATGCCAAAGAAAACAATTTTGAAGTAGGAGACCTAGTCTTGAAGTGGGATAAAGAAAAAGAGTTCAATGGAAAACACTCAAAGTTCCAAAATCTATGGCTCAGACCTTTTTTAGGTGGCCGAGAATATCGGGGCAGGAACATACCGGTTGCAGAATCCAAGGGGGGAATCCGACACCCTCCCGGTGAATGGACAGACATTAAAAAAATACTTCTCCTAATATATATGTGTGTGTGTGTATTTTGATTCTTTGTTTGAGTTTTCGTTTATTTGTTTTAGCATACAATGTGTGTGTGTGTGTGTATGTGTGTCTGTGTATTTTGATTCTTTGTTTGATTTTTTGTTTCTTTTTTTTAGCATACATGTTGATCAGTATGAGTGTGTGGGTTTAGATAAGACCATTTTCGAACTCCTTTTCATTTCTTTCTTTTTCTTGTTATTTTATTTTAATTAAGTTGTGTTTCATAAATAAATGGTTGACTTTAATAAATACAATGAAGCAGGCTCTGCTCCTGACCTACACTTACATGCAAAATAAGAGACATTGGGAAAACACAAATTTTCAAAATCAATTTTTTTGTCTTTGTAAGCATACTACTTGGGGAAGTGATGAATTATCTTCCTAGTGGCCTGGTAAAGCTAAATAGAAAGATGACTATATGGAAAGAATCACATGTACCTATGGACAGATCTAGGGAAAGCTCCAACTTAACGCTTTCACCTTGTAAAATAAAAAAGATATCCTCCTCTCTAACTCACTCTTGGTATTTATGCAGATAACTCTGCCAAGGCTATGCATGCTCGATGGTAGAGAAGCAAGGTATATGATGTCGGGGTGACTCCGTCGGGGCTATGAATGCTCGTTGGCAGTAGAGAAACACCATAAGAAAGGAATGATAGATAAATGACCTCACGCTAATGGATGCCCTACCTGGCTCTTGTCTAAATAGGTCATGGATTTGGTTAACATGAAAGGGGATGAAAAATCTAAACCCCACAGGGGGATCCAGATTCACAAACCCGAGACCTTGTGTACACATTGATATAAAAAGGTTTCGTTGAAATAATATAATAAATTCAGATGGTTTCTCAACCAATTTGCATAGGCTAATCATGAAGGAAGAAACAGAGATCATGTTTTTTCCTAGAGAATCACCATTTTTTGAGCACTCAACACACCCTAAAAGTCTTTGTGAATTTTTTATTTTGGGTACCACTTTGTCATTTCTGATTGGAGTCAGTTGTGTAGGGATCAATGGTTTTTTCTATTTTGTTTTGTTTTATCATCGATTACATGCATTTTGATCTGAAGTCTATTGAATAGTTTGACATTTTTCTCTAAGTAAACGTGGCATTATACTAAGTTCCACATAGCTTAAAATCTATTTTATAAAGATCCACGTGTCCATCGATGATCCTGGTCTGTGAAAATAAGTTCTTAAGAATAATCGTCGATCGTCGATGTACTGTTGGCATCGATAAATTGGGAAAAGGGGTGCATCAATCGGTGATTCTGGCCAGCGATTGTTTTTCTAAAAATCGTCGACATCGGTGAAATCTAAAAGGTAAACCATCAACATAGCAACAACAATCGTCGATTGTTGATATATCAATGACATTGGAAAAATGGGAGAAAAAATGCACCAAAACACATATTCCTAAGAAAAATCACCGACGTCAAAAAGTAACGTTCTCATGCGAAAAAGGTCAAATCAACCATCACATGTTTTTTCCGCGTGGATAATCCATAGTGTTTAGTCATCACCTACGTCATCTTTTGATATTGCCCATGTCATGTCTGTACTTCCACGGTTGCTTTTCCACGTTTCCATTGTACGATGGTTTGGATTTTCATCGAAACTTTTACCTAGGGGGACCAATGAAACAACGTTAAAGATAATCTGTTGATGTGAATGCACTCATCAACTACTGATAGATCGCTAGATCACCAAAGTTTTTATTTTAGTTCGAATCTCTATCCGCCAATGACCCTAGACGATCTGAGATCCTACCTATCCCCGATACCAATCATACTAGGTCCATTGGAGTGTGAAAAAACACTCAGATAATTGGAGGAGACACCTTTAGCTACGTAAAGAACATGAGTTTTTATTTATTAGACAAGTAATAACTTCAAGAAGCTGATACCATGATGTCGCGCATTGACCAACTTTCAAAATTTGAATTCGCCGATGGAATTTAAAATAACATGCTCCTGCACCACTAGCCTACGTTGCATTTAATCCTAATCATGGTGTGGATTCTGTTATAGATTGTATAGATCATATATGTACTCTGGAATTTAAGACTCGATGCGACAAGGTAAGTATGTTTTAAATTTATGAGATTTATGCCCAAGCATGGTGTTCCATTTGTAAATCATTGATCTCCTGAGAAGACGAAGGAGAGAGAGAGAGCATAGAAGAGGTAACAGGGCATTGTGTTGCTTCAATTACCATTAAGCCCATTCGATTTCCCGCGAGGAAGAGGTATGGTATTTATTGGTTACATTTGAGATTTCGTCGAATAACACTTGTCACAGTTGGCTTGCAGCTTATTATTCCATTTTTGTGCAGGAAGATTCCTTTGAGAAAGACGATAACCAGATGCTCACCAAGAATGCCCAAGATTAAAGAATTGGAGATTGACAAAAGTTCGACACCGGTTTCTGCAAGAGAACTTGATTTCATTTAAAAAACGGAGTTGGTCATCCG
The DNA here is from genome assembly GCA_009831015.1 of Picea engelmannii. Taxonomy (NCBI): domain Eukaryota; kingdom Viridiplantae; phylum Streptophyta; class Pinopsida; order Pinales; family Pinaceae; genus Picea; species Picea engelmannii. Next base: position 1,027,208 of record ML777687.1, on the reverse strand, counting down.
AAATTCCACTAAGAAACAGTTCACCTAGCCTCCAATGTTCAGGGACACAGAGGTAAGAACCAGATCTAAACTAATGCTCCCACATTGGGGAGATATTTTTAACAAAATCAATCAGGAATATTACCTAGACTCTACACCTCACAACAACTCGGATGTCAGGATATTGGATGATCGAGTTTCCCCAAACATTAGATGATCATATCTACATATGGTGGCCTGTCGGACCCCAATTTTTCCCTACATTGAAACCATAGGATGGATGATTGACCACACAGATGCAATGAAATGAAAATTCAATAATGAGGAGGGAGAATGTTTTGGTGTATTTCTTCCAGTAGAGGTAAAAAAATACTACAAACTCAGAGACCTAGAGGAGAGACTAAATACATAATTTGTGGTCAGATTTTATGAGTTCCATGACACTAGCAGGTTACTAGCCTCATGGTGGAAAGAAGATAATAAGTTCCCAAATAGGAGAAACAACTACTACAACACGATAAACCTCAAAGAGCCTTGTATGTACTTAATGTCTTTAATCTCCCAATTTTATGGGGAAAAATATTTCTCTAATTTTTCATAAGTGTGGATGCCCTTCGAATATATCGTGGCAATCTTCGGGAGCAGTTTCAATTGGGGATCCATCATTTCCAAATATATAAGCACAAACATCCTACAGGCCCGGACTCCAAACGATGGAGAAACACTATTTTTCCACGTGGCATTATACCTATTGGATGTAATCTGCGCAAAAAACATTTTCGCAGGTATGAATTTAAGCTGGGATGTTGTTGAGTTAGTTGTGCATGTTTATTTCATCATTTTGTGAGAACATATGTACAAGATATTTTACACCCTGATATGTGATGAGTTCATAGGCCAAGTGCACTTCATTATATTTAGAAAACAATGCCAAGGCTTTCAACAGTAGACAAAAAGATGATTTCCAAAGTGGGCCACTGGTATTTTGAAGAAACAAACACGTATATCAGAGTGTTCGGGGCTTCTAGCGCACCACACCTACTCCCTGTTCATGTCCCATACCATCTCATTTTGGGAGAAATTTGTTACCAGGCGATTCTGCAAGGCTATAATTCCTCTTTGATAAAAGACAAGAAGAGGGATTTCATACCCTATGGTTTTCATATTGGGTTTTACATGGTAAAATACATTGCACAGGAAAAACAAGAGGGATTGATTCATCTTGAGTATCATTTTCCCATAGGCCATTTTCGCAAGCATGGTCCAAAAGGCCTGGTACTCCAGCACGCGTCGCAAGTGTCTTCTTGTTGGCCATATGCTCATGATATCTTCGAAGATGAAATCTTACCGAGGACTCCCAGGATTGGGAGGAAGTGTTCCATAGAAGGGATAATATTAATATGTCCAAATTCAAATAAATTACTATGGATGAACAAGCTGAGACAATAGAGAAGACAACTCAAGAAGCCCTCAGGGTAAGAGAAGAAAACAAAGCCTCAAAAGCAGCAAAGGCATGGAGTAAGGGATGTGTTTGCTAGAAGAAGCCTAAATATCTATGTAAAGGTTAGGGGAAGATCCTTGATTTAACCCTTTGATATGATCATTGCAGAATACCCAAACCGATACAAAGAATCATGAGGAAGAGATAAATGGATCGAAGACAATTCCACCAGAGGAGACCATTGATCAAGAAAACCCTAGCCCTATGTCACCATAGGAAATATCATCAGTGACTACTACAACCTAGCTAAGGTTAGCAAGAACATCAAGTGGGATGGGTATGCTTACTATCCTCATAGATATAATCATGATACATGAGGATGAGAAAAGGTCATAGGCCTCTCACATAACCTCGATGCCAATCAAACAGGATAAGGAACTAGGAGAAACATTTTCGCTAGTTTTCAATGATGTGACTCAAAATCCTCAAGGAGGTGGCCTAGTAGCTAGGATCAATCTTGACACTGTATTTCTCAATCAATTGAGAACATGATCTCGGAATTACAGTTCCAAGAATGACTCGTATGTTGGTTAACAAGAAGAAGGAATGGGGCAGCCAAAAATTGGCATCCCAACGACTGAACTCCCAGCTAATGTCGATCCTTTTCCTACTTCCCTAACTAGGACAAAGGCTTCATCATCCAACGAGGACCAGTAGAAGGAAAAATCACTAGAGCATACAGGAACCTTCCCTACTAAGGAATTAAGAGATTCTTCCATGGAACATCTCTATATAGAGGGAAGCCTAGGAAATACTCTGTCTTGGGGAGATCAACAGATTCCTGAACCAGTAGATAAAGTCGTTGATATATAGGAAATTTCTTATGATAGGAAAAGGAAATTTTTGATGATAAGAACAATCAATAAAATAAATCTCATGTTCAATAACACACTTTTCATAACCATAGAGGAAACGTTGTTTGACATAGAAAGTGCTAAGATGACTGAGCTAATCGGAGCAGGGATGGCCATAACCGATGCTACTTTAGACAAAGTGAAAAGGGATTAAAGGGAGGTAGCCACCATGAAGAAATAATTGGACCATCTGCGACATTAAGAGGACTATTACCAAAATTCAACACAAGTGGTGGTAATCTTGAAGTGTGAATTCTGAGAAATGTATGCACAATTCACAAGGGAAAGAGACCTCTTCACCGCTCATATAGCTGATTTCCAAGAAGATACCCTCATGGGGATGGAAACCTATAAATACATGCAACAATGGTATGAGAAGGAACATCAAGCATTAGAATGGATAGACTACATTAGCGAAGTACAGAAGGGCCACGATACAAAAGAGAACGACATCTGAGTGCTAATGGACAACAACATCACCCAAATAAGGAAGATAGTTAAACACTATATAAGCATGGTCCAGGAACTTCAGCGGAAAATGAAAGAAATATGGGGAGAGTGCGAAAAAGTTTGGAGAAAATCAATCAGGAAATGAGAAGTATCGAATTGCTAGAGTTTGTCCCACGGGAGGATTTTTCTGATTATATGACATAGTTAAGAAGTATGTAGAGCAAGACCAGGTGTACGAAAAAGAGATTTAGCAGGTTTCAAGCATGATCCCGAGCCAAGTGAAGAAGTTCATGGAGCATACAATTAAATCTATCGCATTCTTACAGTGCTTGAGTGTTAAACTAATCAAGTAAAAAGAACATACAATTGAGATGAAGGAGGTCCACTCTACTCCGATGGATAAACGTAGGTTCCCGTATGAAAATACATGCAAAGATCTCTTTTGTAGATGGTCAGAATATGAAAGGAACAATCTAATTCAGTAAAACCACCAGATGATCAAAAGAGAAGCAAAAGAGAACAAATAGATAAAGTCTGCCACGTGGCGTTTTATTAACTTAACACAATTTTAGTAGTTATTTTTAGTTTAGTTATTTTTTATAAATAGGGGAATCGACCTTGTGTCATGGGTCGATGGTTTTGGTAAGAAAGACTTTTTTTGGAATATTTTAAGAGAATTATTTATGTGCAAGTTATTTTAATTAATAAGTTATGTTTAGAACCAAAGACACTTCTTTCAACTGAGGCGTGAATGTGATTGGATCGAGGGGGACTATCTATTTCTTGAGATTCAATATGCGTTGTTGTATTGAGTAAGAGTTGTTGCATTTCTTATTCAAAGTTATCTTATAATGTTGTAACGGTTCTTTTATTCTAGTTGATGAATAGAAATCGACTGTGTTAACCTGTGATCGATAATAGAGCATTGAAAATTACTTTTATTGCACCAACTTCTTGTCATGTATATATTTTCTTTCTGTAACTGATATCTCAGACAATGTTGAATGTATACAAATCAAAATGGTATTAATGCTAGTTTGAAGTAGTTTATATCTTTTTCATATGCATGCTAAGGTATAAAGGTTATCCTAAAACCCAACCTTCCCCAACACATAATTAACTTTCCTCTGTCATTTAGTTTAAGCTCTATCTTTCTTTTGTTACAAATGTTAGAAAAGAACCAAAAGAAAACTGCATAGTTTGAGGAAAGGTTTAACATAAAATACATATATGTGAATCATGATTAAAGCCCATCGATAATTCCTTCTAGATCAAAAATCTCGAGAACCTTACCACTCATCAAACGCATACGAGTCTAATTGGACCTCATAAGTGGGTTTGGTTCATGTTGTTGAGTTAAATGGATCTCGGACCCCTCAACAAAACATTCCCCTCCCCCTTAAAAGGAACATTTTCCTCGATGTTCTTTGCATCTCATCAACACCTACCATGCCTTTATCTTTTTGATGCTTCAACACTATATTCGTCTCCTAGACCCTTGTAATTTAGACACATGCCTACAATAAGTTTAAACATCAAGTATATTAATTCATAATTTCATATATAAAAATTCCATTGTTTTTCATAATTCAAGAGGAATATACATGTCATCACAATACTTATATGTGCAATTCATGAATCGTCTTCCATATGACTATCACATTTATTCGTCTCACTATTTTCCTTGACATACCCACTATGCTCATGATACCAGATAGCACATAACATGAATTATTCAAGTATCATCTTCCTTCCAGTCACTCACCCTCCAAGCTCAAGCACACCCTTCTTTGGTACACAATCCCTCGGGTGATCAATCATTTTCCAAGGATTCCTCGCATAGGAAGAGTTCAAATACTTATAGATTCTTACAACCAAGACGCCCCTATGGATTTCTCTAACACAACATAGAACATCACAACAACAACCATGGAATACATGGTCTTCATGTCACAATAATGATCATTTTCATGCTCTTCTAGCTTGACAACCATCATTTGTCACTCTAGGAAAGACCTATCATCTCACTTGTATCACATGCATATAGTAACCGTGAGACACTACCATCTATTTCAATCAAACAAATTCTTTCAATTTACTTTCCACATATTTCAAATTCCACTTATCCATTTTCATATATGTTCCATATAGGAACTTAGATCCCACAAGTATGAGACTTACTTCTCATAGAAGTTTGGCTCTTTTACAAACAACAAACATTGGTCTTCCTTATGGAATTATATTGTTTCCATAACTTAGACCATTCTTCCTGCAATTTCAACCTATCATGGCTTCCAATAAGCTTTCTGATATTACTTCATCAGTGGTGCTTCAAGGGAACTCCTAAGGTCCCTTAATCAATCTTTCAACAACTATTTTTTTTGTTGGATTACTGAGAGAGGGGGTGAATCAATAATAGAGAAATCTAATCATTTTTAACCATATAATGAAAGTGTTATATCAATGTAGCATTATCATCCAATATTTGCAGAGTAAATAAACAATGAACAAATGAACAATCATACACATACATAGTACACCAATGTTTTTACGTGGAAACCCAAAGCGGGAGAAAATCATGAAATGTTTTTTCTTATATGTCTTAAAGAATTACATTCATTGGAAGCACCAACTTCCTTTGTTTTCCAGCTGCAACTGGAAGGAGGCTCCAACACCCTAGTTTCTCAGGAAACAACCTGAGGGAAGCTCCAACTCCCCAATTCTCTAGATTCAACCATAAGGAGGCTACAACCCCCTATGTTCTCCGTCTACAACCGAAAGGTGGCTACAACCACCTGTCATTACCCTATCCAACCGCCCTGACGTATGAGTAGAATGATGGAACCATTATCACACTATCACTGTGAGATATACTGTTGTAAACATGTACCAATCAACCTACACCAAACAACTTGTACCAATAACTTGAACCATGCATCAACCTGTACCTCAACCTATAATCAACATGTACCATAAACAAGTGTATCAACCATGCACCAAACTGTACCTCAACCTCAACCTCAACCAAAATCCCTCATCAATTTCATCATCCAAATCTGATTTGTAACTCTGTAATAGACCTGGTGTATATGATCACATACTTTCAAACCTTCCTTACTTTAACAACAAGAGACTAACATTTTCATCAAACTTTACTTTAGTCTCACATGACTAGTTTTGGATTAGTCAACAACCCTAACTTGAAATAATCATAACTATGTACCTGTAATGAATAAAGATCTAAAAATAGTACACAATTTTATTCAGTTTTTTTTATGCAATTCCTCTAGGTGTCACTACTTGGAACCTCTCAGAAAAGGAGTTATAGCAAAAATGGCATACCTTGTTGAATTTTGTCTTATTCTAGAGAGCGAACTTGTAGAGCATGCCCTGCATGGAATAGTTTTTGTATGGATATGAAACTTGTACACAGAATACTACATATTTTACTCTAACCAACACATTTGGTCTTACTTAAGTTGGATCTATTATGAAGAATTTATGACATTTTTACCCGAAACACCTTTTTTAGACTAGTTTTAGGACTAGACACAAACCCTATTTTCCACAGAGTGTAAATCCAAAAATACAATGAAAAACAAGCTGAAATTTGTACCACATTTACTTGGATATGTTTCCTCAATGGATTCCCAATTTCATGGTCTGAATCATTCTAGAAAAAAAATTATTGCGAAAATGGTGAGATGACCTGTAAATAACATACCTTAGAAAACATCATCAAAAGAATTTATCCTCCTTAGAATTTCGTCCTTATTTACTCCACCTTCCCTCTTAAATCTGGCTTAGATATCCTTTGGTTACCCCAGTCACCTGTAAATATTCAATATTCTCAAATGTGATTAAAATGAGAGAGCCTTGCCTCTCATTTATACTTTCATGTAGCTTCCTTAGAAGCATCTTCTAGACCACTTTGTCCACATAGTCACCTATGTCCAACTTTGCCCAATTTTCCACTTGTCCATATATCCAATAGCCACTTGACTACTTAACCCATTTTCCTCTTTTTAGGGTTAACCTTCTTATAACCACTTTCCATAATTAGAAAGTTCTTCATTTACTTTATTATTTAAATAATCCTCCTTGACTTTGTCACTTCACTTTAATATTTAAATAATCCTCTTTGAATTTGTCACTTCACTTTATCATTTAAATAATCCTCTTTGACTTTGTCACTTCACTTTATTATTTAAATAATCATCTTTGACTTATTTGACCTTTTGGGGCTTCAACCCAACATATGAGGGTCCTCCAACTTCGTAATTCCATAACTCTCAAACCGTGAGGAATTATGTGACGTTCCACATACCACCAAAAATGACATGACATGTACTATCCATATAAAATAGTCTTACCTACAAATATATCAAAACTCATACCATTATACATCAAACAAACTTGGGTCCATTACCCAAACCTTTGTGCTACCAGAATTCACTACCAAACTTTCGTCAAGGGTTGACATCAATGACAACCAACCAAATTAATCAACAATATCCCCCTTTGGCATTGATGGCAACACTCTGATGCAATACTGAAATCATGTCACTCATGCTCCCCCTGGAACCATGCCTGCATCTCTGTGACCAATGCTCCCCCTGAAACCATGCCTCTGTCCTCTGCATCTGATAAATCTCTCCCCTTTTGTCATCAATGGAAAAGGTGTCTTTCCATTCGGGTCTGCTCCCCCTAACTGACTCGTATGATATCCCAACCTGAATTGTCCTCTTTATGGTGCTTCCTCGTGTACATCTAAGACATAAGATAAACATTCAAAATTATTGATTTTGGAGTATAAATAACTTCGAGTCTCTGGCAAAGATACTCAAAGGCTTCCCATGTAAGCGGTTTTGTAAATATGTCTGCCACTTATTCTTTTGTGCCCACATATTCAACTCTAGTGTTCTTTTATGCAACCTGTTCCCATAGAAAGTGATAGTTGATTGGAATGTTCTTCATCTTGGAGTGCATCATCTGGTTCTTTGAGATATTGATGGAGCTTGTATTATCACAATAGATTGGAATGGGCTCATCATACTCAACCTGTATATATGTCAGAGTTTGTTTCATCCATAGAACCTATGTACAACATGTTTTATTGCAATATACTCTGCCTCAGTTGTAGATAAAGATATTGATTATTGTTTCTTTCTTATCCATGATACTAGACACTCACCCAAGTAGAACGTTGCTCCACTGGTGCTTCGTCGGTCATCAATGCAACTTGCCCAATCTGCATCTGTGTAGGCAATAAGTAATAGATCATTTCCTTTTGGATACCATAATCTAAACTCTTATGTTCCTTTGATATATCTGAAAATCTTCTTCACTGCTAATACATGCGATTCCTTTGGTGTTTCTTGAAATCGTGCCACATGTCCAATTGCCTACATTACATCTAGTCTGGATGATGTCACATATAGTAGGTTATCAATCATTGACCTGCATTGCCTATGATCTATAGACTTTGAATCATCATATTTTCTCAACTTGCAACTAGTTTGCATGGGAGTGATAATTGGTTTGTAATATTCCATTCCGAACCTTTTTAGCATTTCTCTGATATACTTGGTTTGAGAAATAAAAATTCCTTGGTTGCTTTGACGTATTTGAAGACCCAGAAAGAAGGATAGTTCTCCAAGTAATGACATTTCAAATTCATTATGCATGTCCTTTGCAAATTTCTGGCTTAACCTGTCATCAGTACTTCCAAAAATAATTTCATCAACATAAACTTCAATTAATAAAATACTATCTTGAATTACCTTGATGTAGAGGTTGTTGTCTGCACTTCCTTTTCTGAACCCTGTCTACTGCAAATATTTATCCAATATAGAGTACCATGCTCTAAGAACATGTTTTAGACCATACAAGGCCTTCTTTAATTTACACACATAATCTACGTTCTCTGACAATTAAAATCCTTCTGGTTGTTCAATGTAGACTTCTTCTTCATGTTCCCCATTCATAAAAGCTGATTTTACGTCCATCTGATACACTTTAATATTTTTGGAGCATGCATAAGCTAAAATCAATCATATTGTTTCCATTCTCGCAAGTAGAGAAAATTTCTCTTCAAAGTTGATTTCTTCAACCTGTGCATATCCTTTAAATACCAAACTGTATTTGTTCCTTGTAACTTGTCAATCTTCATTCAATTTATTCCTGTATACCCACTTTGTGCCGATCACATTCTTATCCTTTGGTCTTGGAACCAATTCCCAAGTGTCATTTTTCTCTATTTTATCCAATTGTTCATCCATGGCCTTATTCCAAAATTCATCCTTGCTGGCCTCTTCAAAATAGGTTGGTTCAATCATAGATGAGAGTGCTAGGTGTGTTTGTTTTGGTGAACAAATTCTTATTCTAGTCTCAAGTCTTGCATATTTGTTTCCGATAATATGATCTGAAGGATGATTCTTATGTACTCGTCTTCTAGGTGTCTTTGGAGGCACTTGTTGAACTTGCTCTTGTGCTTATTTCGAGTCCTCTTCATCTTCCCCTTATACTTCTTTTTCATCTTCTTCTTCTTCTCCATAAAGTTGTTCCATTGATTCATTTTATTCTTCATTTAATTCTTGTCTATCTGTTTCATCAATTGTTACGTTGATGCTTTCCACAACTTTGTTCAATCTCAGGTTGTAACACTTTTATTCTTTACTTGTACTTGAGTAACCAACAAGTACTCATTTTTCCACATGAGAGTCAAACTTTTTCATTCTTCCATCTTCTCTTTTGATGTAGCGTTTGCTTCCAAAACCTCTGAAGTGCTTCACATTTGCTGGTCTTCCTTTCCATAGCTCATAGGGAGTTTTGTCAGTGTTGTTTATGAGCATTACTATGTTTTGAATGTGAATTGTTGTATGCATTGTCTGTGTCCAAAAGATATTTGTCAATTTGGAATCCATTAGCATTGTTCAAGACATTTCCTATACTGTCATGTTCTTTTTTTCAACAACTTCATTCTATTGAGGTGTCCTAGCAATAGAGAATTGACTTTTTATTCCATGCTTGTTGCAGTAGTCCATAAATTCTTTTGAAGTGAACTCTCCATTATCATATCTCAAGCATTTGATTTTTTAATCCATTTCATTTTTAACCATTTCCTTATAGACCTGGAAGTTTTCAAAAGCTTCTAACTTATTCCTGAAAAAGAAAACTATAGTCATTCTTGTATAATCATCAACTAATAACATAAAGTATTTCTCACATTTTAAACCCTTTGTTGTAGTTGGTCCAAATAGATTAGTGTGCACAATTTCTAGTGGTCTTGTAGTTGAATATTCTTTTGATTTAAACCTGGTCTTTGTTTTCTTTCCTTGTTGAAAATGCTTGCATAAAGTGTGGGTTGGTTTCATGATCTGGGGAATTTCTCTAACTTCTTTCCTTTTGATGTCTATGACAAGGTTATCAAAATGTATGTGATCCATTATTTTGTTCCATAGCCAACTTTCATCTTCCTTTCCTAGGCAACACTTTTCATTTTCAATTTCACTTAATACATATATGTTGTTTGAAGTTCTCGTAGCTATTGCAACACTTTTCATTTCCAATTTCACTTAATACATATATGTTGCTTGAAGTTCTCGTAACTGTTGCAATCAATTTTCCTGAACCTTATTTTCTTATTTCACAATTTTGTGAATTGAAAGTAATTTTATGACTTTGGTCACACATTTGACTCACACTTATAAGATTATGTTTCATATTTTCTACTAGTAAAACATTTTCTGCCTTGATATTGTTGTTCCCAATTCTGACTATGTCTTTTCCAATGATTTTAGCTGAATTATCATTTCCAAAGGAGACGGATCCATCTCTTTCCTTTCTTAATGTAAGAAACTTGTCTCTATCACCTGTCATGTGTTTTGAATAGCCACTTTCAACATACCAACCATGTTTCTTATGCTTATCTTGTAGAGCGAGTGTGCATTCTTCATTGCTATATTGATTCTACTTTCTTATCCATGTCATTTTCTGAGGTTCATGTCTGTGACTATTGTTATTTTTTTGTGGTTCTCTAGGAGGGAATGTCATTTTACAATCTTTGGTCATGTGTCCAAAGGTTTTACATTTGTAGCATTCCACTTCAGTGCTCAAAGATTCAAACATGTTGTAACTTCTTCTCTGTGTTTCACTAGGCCTTCTTGGATAACCCTTTTGTGTATGACTTTCAAATTTGTTTATGTTCCTGTTGTTAGCTCTGCAATTCACATCTTTATGTCCAAAATTATTACATTCATAACATAAACCAAAAAAGATAGTTTCATACCTGGGAGTGGAAGATCTTATGAAAGGAGTTACTCTTATGAATCCTTATTCTTCCTAAGGCCTATATGTTTCTGTCAGTCATTGATTCTGAAATCTGAATATTCTCGGTGGAGGTGTAACAACCCTCCTAGCTAAGGACAACCACTCAGTCAACCGGTGAAAACCTTTTTTTTTTTGTTAAAGGGTGTGCGCGTGTGTAGAAGAAACAACCCCCTCCTCTACGTCAACACTCGAACCAATCGGACGCAAGTAAGACGAACACAATCAAGACGACCCGACATATCATAGCGACAACAAGAAGCAAACGCCCCTGAACAGGAGGCGGGCAACTAACGGCTGTAGGTAGAGACAGACACCAGGGGTTAGGCACAATACTATCACAGAATGAAGGAATCCGATAGGAGAGTCGCAGTAGTGGAACTGTGCCTTTAAACAACCCGAGACTACTGATACGGCTCAGAATGTGTCGCAAGAGTGGAACTGTGCCTTTAAACAGCCCGAGACTCTTGATACGGCACTGGATTTCTTCCACCGGATTACACACAGACAAAAATACTAAGCTACAGGAGGAGTCTACAACCCGCCCGACACGGCCAGCCTGCGCAATACAGAACCACCAAGCACTACAATATCAAGGACGACACGACCTCTACGGGAGACGCAAGTCAGGAGGACTCCAATCGACCATTCATTCTTGGGACCCGAAGACATCAATCAAGACCAAAGGTTCCAATACTTATCATGAACAGACAAGACCTTATCCTAAGGTACAATCAATAATATCCAAATAAGCCAATGATATCATTGCGATCTAAGCATCGTCTCGAGCGTTCATTTAACAAAATTTAATATTGCCACTAAAGCATCCTTATTAACATTGCCATTACACAGTTACTCATCGTCGCAATTTAACCCACATTTGCTTTCAACTGGTAATACTACTGTTGTCATTAAACAATTCATTTTCATTGCAGTTCTACCAACATTAATATTCAATTAATGATATTACTAATGCATTAAACTAATACGT
>ML777687.1:987342-998951 GCA_009831015.1 Picea engelmannii | reverse complement strand
TTGTCCTCTGAATGGTTGTAAGCTCCCATTTGAAGGATGATATTAAGAATTCAATAAATGTATATGAATGATATAGAAACGTTCAATATATATATATATATATATATATATATATATTGTGCACGTTTCTATATCATTCATATACATTACCTATCAACACTATGTGTTTTACAATTAACCACAAGTTATTCTACGTCTATATGCATGTTATATACATGTTCAATCATTACCATATGCATTACAACATATCCATATCTTGAATTTTCATGCATAAACAAGCACCCAGGTCAATAGGCATATACATTTCCTTAATAAAACTACGAGCTCATAATCTTGCTCATATGCTCATATCACTTTACCTCTTTTATGAAGATTAGCAATAGTCTAAGGGATTCCTTTTACCTTGCTTAAATGGATATCCCAACAACATGTTTACTTCATTACAAGTCAAGTAAACTGACCTTACAAATTTCCATTAGTCCTCTAAACATGAAGAGTTATACATGCATATGGGTGAATTCATGAAGGTGGGTAACACTTTCATGACAATCGGGGCTCCAAAATTCCGAAAAAACATTTTTTGGCCAAACTAATTTTCTTTTCAGCCGAAAGTAATATTTTTTCGGCTGAAAACTCTTTCAGCGGAACCTTTGAACGTCAAATCGAATGGTACCCTGACAACGCCCTCGATTTTCGTGTACAATTTTAGCCGAACAGATATTTTTCATCTGGTAACATCTTTTTGGCCGAAAGATTAGTTCGGTCAAAAAAAGGTTTATATATTACCCGCACATCGCTCCTGCAATATTTTTTGCAAGTTCATACATGTTTGGTGTTTTTTGTGCGGGCGGAGAGCATTTGTTGTGCGAGGTGTATGGTGTTTGTTGTGCGGGCAGAGAGTGTTTGTTGTGCAAGGTGTATGATGTTTGGTGTGCGGGAAGAGAGTGTTTGTTGTGGGAAGATGGGCGGTGTTTGTTGTGGATGTGCAGTGTTGTGGACATTGGAGCAGCGGGCGTTCAGTCTAGGTATGTTTACATTAGGATATTTTCAATTATAGCTTAGAATTTAGAAATTAAAATTAGGATTTATTTTTATTTTTTAGATTGTTGACAGGGTCTTATTCATCCCTGCCCATGTATAGTGATAGGCCTGAATTGGGGCCTATCCATGTACATGGACATGGTCGAATATGACCCTATCCGTTATGTTTAAATATATTTAAATTTAAAATTTTTAAACAGGGTCGAATTTTAAATTTTTAAACAAAGCCGAATTTCAAAGATGTTTAAATTTTTTGAAAATTTATATTTTTAGTTAAAAATTTGAGTTTATAAATTTTGTTAGAATGTTGATAGGGCCTTATTCGTCCCTATCCATGTAGAAGTTAAAAGTTAGAATTTAGAAATTAGAAGTTATTTTATAATTTTATAATTTAAATTTTAAATTTCTATTTAAATTTCTATTTCGGGGTTAAATTTTAAATTTCTATTTAAATTTTAGAATTTAGAAGTAAATTTTTTATTGTTGATAGGGCCGAATACGGCTCTATTCCTTATGTCTAAATATGTTTAAATTTTGAATTTTTAAGCATGTTTCAAATATGTTTAAATAAGTCTGAATTTTAAATTTTTAAACAGGGCCGAATCTTAAATTTTTAAATAGGGTCGAATTTTAAATTTTTAAACAGGGCCGAATTTCAAATATGTTTAAATGTTTAATTTTTTGAAAATTTAATTTTTAGTTAAAAATTTGAATTTTGAATGTTGACAGGGCCTTATTTAGCCCTGTCCCTATCCATGTACAGGGACAGGCCTGAATTCAGACCTGTCCCTATCCATGGACAGGGATGAATATGGCCCTGTCCATGTATAGGGACAGGCCCGAATTCGGGCATGTCAATGTACATGGAAAGGACCATATTCATCCATGTCCATGTAGTACCTCAACCAGTAGGATAAGTAGATCTGCAACCAGTAACAAAGGCCCAGTTCCATAGGAAATCCATACAACCACTAAGCAAATAGACAGAGTTGCAGAAAATAGACAGAGTCTTAAAGAGACTGAAAAACTTTAGGGCATGACACAGACTAGTTGTTCTAACTATAAAGAGTGAGACCAAGGGCTAAGCATGACTGCTACAGGGCCACCACTACCCTGAATAGTGCCCAAACTGAACAAAACTAGACTCTGACAACAACTGTAAAGAAACATCACCATAAAGGACCTAGTACATATCACAATATTTAACAGACCTAACAAAAAGATTGAAATACAAAAATATGTATATAGTAGTTGTTGCAATAGGAGAAAAATAATTATAACATTGACAAAAACTCCATTTCTCTGCTAATAGTAATGCTAATTTAAATTTTTAGGAAATTTAAATTTTTAGTTAAAAATTACAATGGAAACAATAGGGATAAAGGAAGTGTATAGAACCATGAATTAAACCTGTTGTAATCATACCAACTAACTTTATAGGGTTGAACATGATGAAGTAATGAGCTAATATGATATGAGACCACAACAAGCCCCGTGAACAAACTGAATTACACTACATTCTTTTCTTAGAAGTAATTCCATCATATTCATTCATAATGACACTGGTGTTGCATTCTTATTGATTAGGGTCCTACTCCTAGTATAGGATATGAATAAGACCTATACTGGTTGTGCTCATATGTTACATGTATGCAATTCTTATACCTTTTCATATTTATGGGATTGGTTCTAACTCAGTATTAATACAAATAAAACAACATCATTTACATTCAACTTATGATATTCTACTCTACGTGTCTATATGATCTCAACACAATATAGGGTTATGACTCATACAAGAAGATTTGTTCATGTTTTATGATGTGTGTTTGATATGTTGTTATAACTAAGAGTAATGCATATCTAAACTGATGTGTGTTTCTGGTCTTTGTTGGATTTGTTGTCATTTTATGAAAAATGACAGAATTAACAGAATTAAATCTGAATTAAATATGACAAAAATATAACAGAATTAATTATGTTAATTTTGTTCATGATTGGTATGTTAATTTTTTTCATGGTTGGTATGTTATTTTCTTAATCATTTTATGTTGTTTTCTCATCCAAATAGTAAATTAAATCTTAATTTTAAAATAAAACATTACATATAATTGATTTTATAAACTATGGTATGATCTATTGTGACAAATTTTTATAGTGTAATATATATGACACTTAACAAGTCCTTTCCATATGTCCATCTATAAAGGACACACACCTATATATGAATTTGTGACATCTATAAGAATGAATATAGGAATATATTAACATCTTCGTGTGACCATATTTGTTATCCTATTTATAAATAGTTCTAGGTAAATGAAACATAGTATAATTATTAAAATGGCTATATAAATATAAAGTTAATGAAGAAAGGTTATAAAGTTAAAGTATTAAAGTTTTAAAATTTCAAACTAATTCAATATAAAGAAGGTAAATTTTAATCAATTTTGTGACATTTAAGACTCACTCAATTGCATCTTCTTCAAAATATATATCCCATTAAAACTCACATTACTATGTTTACAATAGGCTATGATGCACTTACATTTGAAATTATTGTCATGATTTCTCTCAATCTAGATTTCTAACTCCAACAAAGCACCCCAATATTACATTTGCTCCATTTGCTCCACCTCATCTTAATATAACCTAATATTGAAGACAATTTAAAAATTACTTATAGTGATGACCAAACTTATTGAATGCTTATTTTATTGATCATATTTATATTCATATAATATTACTTCACACATATTGACCAAATTTATTGAATTCTTATCGTATTGATGATATTTATATTCATATAATATAAGTTCAAATTGACAGCTTATTAATTAATTCATTAATAACCTAGACATTATTAACTAATGTGTTTATTGAACTATAATATTGTATGTGTGTTGGATATTTAGGCATAGCTAACACACAGATATCCCACACGTAGATGATAATAACAAGCAATGTTCCTAATGCATATTTTTAAAATGTTCACAACTAATCATGCATAAAAATAAATAAAGTAAATCAAACTTCAAATAATCCTCATTAAAGAAAGAGTAATAATTCAACATTCATCCATCTTTAAAATTGAATTATTATAATTTAAACATGGTAGGAACTATGTGAGGAAACAAGGAATCACATATCGAATCCCAAATGTGATCCTCAATTGACTTAGAATCACCCAGGTCCTTTTAAACCCTTAATTCCATCTCGCATCTACCATCCCATCATTGTTGTTTTGAATTGATTTCCCTTGGCGAACCCAACTTCTGATTTCAATGACTTCTATGTGTGGGTTTTATTGATTATTATGAGAAGATTGTGGTTTTATCTTCTGTCACTTATCCCTTTAGTCATCATTCTGTGCCTGAACAGTCATCCAGGAGCCGAATTGACGTTCGTCACTTTGGTGTTTAAAGACCTATAGATTCAAATGCCCTGTTTTTTTGTGCATGGATGATGAGTGAAAGATAAGAATTTTCCATGTTGTCTATGGACCCCTTATTTATCTTTAAGTTGATTGATTCATGGTTGAATGTCTAGTCTTTGCACCTTCTTATGAGCAAGTACCTCTGTGGCTTGATTGATTAACACTTTGATTTATCTCTGCTTTTTTAATTGCTTGAAATTGGGTACATCTCTGCATTTTTATTGATAGACCGTGCATTGTGAATGATAAACCTCTGAGTTGAATGACAGTCCCTTGGCGAACCAAACTTCTGATTTCAATGACTTCTCTGTGTGGGTTTTATTGATTATTATGAAAAGATTTTGTTTTTATCTTTTGTCCCTTATCCCTTTAGTCATCATTCTGTGCCTAAGCAGTCGGTCAGGAGCCGAATCGATGGTCGTCACTTCGGTGTTTAAAGACCTATAGATTCAAATGCCCTGCTTTTCTGTGCATGGATGATGAGTGAAGGATAAGAATTTGCTCTGTTGTCTATCCCTTATTTATCTCTGGGTTGATCGATTCATGGCTGAATGTTTAGTCTTTGTGCCTACTTGTGTAGATTTTGTTTTTCCTTGAAATTTATCCGATCAATATTTAATTTAATATTTTTGTCTTTTTAGTCAGTAATTGAATGAATTTCACTTTTTTCAATCTCTTGATATGGCTTCTACACCAAATTCAACACTCACTTTTTATATGGCTTCTCTTCCAAACCATAGACTCTTATCATTGTAAACTCCTCAAAATGGAACTAATCTCCCACTTTGGTGGTCTTTTCCAATTGTAGTGACCTTTTGACTAAAGGAATAATTATAACGAATAGTTCATTTTGGATAATAAAGTCTAATATAAAAATAAAAGAGTCTTAGATCGGAACTAATTATTATACTCATTTATTATAAATTCATATAATATTTATAGATGGGAACTAATTATTATCTTATTGATGATATTTATATTCATATAATATAACTTCAAATTGACAACTTATTAATCAATTCATTAATAACCTAGACATTAGTAACTAATGTGTTTATTGAACCATAATATTGTGTGTGTGTTGGATATTTAGGCATAGCTAACACACACATATCCCACATGTAGATGATAATAACAATTGATGTTCCTAATGTAATTTTTAAAATGTTAAAAACTAACCATGCATAAAAATAAATAAAGTAAATCAAACTTCAAATAATCCTCATTAAATAAATAATATTAATTCAGCATTCATCCATCTTTAAAATTGAATTATTATAATTTAAACATGGTAGGAACTATGTGAGGAAATAAGGAATGACATATCGAATCCCAAATGTGATCCTCAATTGACTTAGAATCATCGAGCTCCCTTTAAACCCTTAATTTCATCTCGCATCTCCCATTCCTTCCTTTGTTGAAATATGTTGAAGTTTTGACTATATTGAACTAACTCTAGATATAATCCAAATGTGAAATATCCAAACCTTTCGATCTAATATCTCTAGTAGACAACTAGTATTAGTCATAACACATCTAGGGGAGTGTGGATAACATGACCCTCCCACAACATGAGGGGAGTGTGGATATCTATAAACATTACCCTTTAGAACCATTAATTTTGTGATAATTAAGACTCACTCAATTGCATCTTCTTCAAAACATATGTACGTCATTAAAACTCACATTACTATCTGTAGAAATAGGCTTCATTACCACCATAAATTTTGTGACAATTAAGAATCACTCAAAATAATCTTATTTTTAATATATATTCCATTAAAACTAACATTACTATGTTTACAATAAGTTATGATGCACTTACATTTGAAATTATTGTCATGATTACTCTCAATCAACGTGAATTTCCACCTTATATGACTATATTTTATCTAGATTTCTAACTCCAACTAAGCCTCACAAATATTACATTTGCTCCACCTCATCGAAATTTATATTAGGAATAAGAACAACCCTCATACCCATCCCATGTTGATGTTATTAGTGGGTGTGTGAGGTTATGAAGATTAAACTCTTTGTTTTGGGGATTCTAATGCATTGCATTATATGTGGTCTTTTAATGAATCTTAAAGAAATGTTATAAGGAATATATATGTGGTATTAGTGGATTAAACCATGTTGAAAGAATATGCACATGCTATTGAGTTAATTTTGGGTAGTTATCCACTCAATATAGAAATCCCTTAGTTTATAGTACAGTTAAGCCCCTTTATATAACTTTAAGTGACCATAAAGTATTTCATAGTTATGTATTTAGTTCAACCATATCCACAACTATCCAACAATTTGTCCTTAAATCTCTCAAGTGATCCAACTATATAATATAACATTTGCACAGTTCATATGCTATATAATATAACATTATCCAATCTGTGATCAGATAAGAGTGCACTACTTATTAAAGCAAGATTTATTATGTGCCAAGATTAAAGGCATAACAAGTTGATGTGCACCACTTACTAAAGATTTCGTATGTTATTAGTGGGTGTGTGAGGTTATGAAGATTAAACTCTTTGTTTTGGAGATTCTAATGCATTGCATTATATGTGGTCTTTGTGGATCCAACCATAGAGAATTTTTAAAGAATCTTAAAGAAATGTTCTAATATATTTCTTTAGTGGATCCAACCATAGGGAACTTTTAATGAATCTTAAAGAAATGTTATAAAGAATATATATGTGGTCTTAATGGATTGAACCATGTTCAAAGAATATGCACATGTTATTGAGTTAATTTTGGGTAGTTATCCACTCAATGTAGAAACCCCTTAATTTATAGTACAATTAGGTCCCTTTATATAACTTTAGGTGACCATAAAGTATTTCACAGTTATGTATTTAGTTCAACCATATCCACAACTATCCAACAATTTTTCCTTAAATATCTCAAGTGATCCAACTATATAATATAACATTTGCACATTTCATATGCTATATTATATAACATTATCCAATCAGTGATCAAAGAAGAGTGCACCACTTAGTAAAGCAAGATTTCTTATGTGCCAAGATTAAAGGCATAAGAAGTTGTTGTGAACCACTTACTAAAGATTTCTTATGTTATTAGTGGGTTTGTGAGGTTATGAAGATTAAAATATTTGTTTTGGGGATTCTAATGCATTGCATTATATGTGGTCTTTGTGGATCCAACCATAGGGAATTTTTAAGGAATCTTAAAGAAATGTTCTAATACATTTTTTTAGTGGATCCAGCCATAGGGAAATTTTAATGAATCTTAAAGAAATGTTATAAGGAATATATATGTGGTCTTAGTGGATTGAACCATGTTCAAAGAATATGCACATGTTATTGAGTTAATTTTGGGTAGTTATCCACTCAATGTAGAAATCCCTTAGTTTATAGTACAATTAGGTCCCTTTATATAAATTTAGGTGACCATAAAGTATTTCACATTTATGTATTTAGTTCTACCATATCCACAACTATCCAACAATTTGTCCTTAAATCTCTCAAGTGATCCAACTATATAATATAACATTTGCACAGTTCATATGTTATATAATATAACATTATCCAATCTGTGATCAGATAAGAGTGCACCACTTAGTAAAGAAAGATTTATTATGTGCCAAGATTAAAGACATAACAAGTTGTTGTGCACCACTTACTAAAGATTTCTTATGTTATTAGTGGGTGTGTGAGGTTATGAAGATTAAACTCTTTGTTTTGGGGATTATAATGCATTGCATTATATGTGGTCTTTGTGGATCCAACCATAGGGAATTTTTAAGGAATCTTAATGAAATTTTTAGTACATTTTTTTAGTGGATCCAACCATAGGGAACTTTTAATGAATCCCCTTACTGCTTGTTTTTTTGAATTGATTTCCCTTAGCGAACCAAACTTATTATTTCAATGACTTCTCTGTGTGGGTTTTATTGATTATTATAAAAAGATTGTGGTTTTATCTTCTATCTCTTATCCATTTAGTCATCAGTTTGTGCCTGAGCAGTCGGCCAGGAGCTGAATCGAAGGTCGTCACTTCGGTGTTTAAAGACCTATAGATTCAAATGCCTTGCTTTTCTGTGCATGGATGATGAGTGAAGGATAAGAATTTGCCTTGATGTCTATCCCTTACTTATATTTGAGTTGATTGATTCATGATTGAATGTTTAGTCTTTGTGTCTTCTTATGAATGAGTACATTTGTGGCTTGATTGATTAGAACTTCGATTTCTCTCTGCATTTTTAATTGCTTGAACTTGGGTACATATCTACATTTTTATTGATAAAATCTGCATTATGGATAGATATTGAGGAGAGATGTCGACACCGTATTCTTCAAACATTCATTACAAACACTCTAGGTTATCCCAAGAAGGAAGAACAAGATCTCCTTCGACTGAGACTCCGAGTGACCAACAACAATCTTGTCAGAGGAGATTTTCAAATGAGTCTGTGAATAGATCAATTGCAGAACCTACTCAAGCAAGTGCTATGGATGCAAACTTCTTAGATAGGTTACACATTGATACTCCTACACCTAAGAGTGTAGGGAATACCTCTGGACAAGATAATATTTATGGTAATTTTCTTTGATTTAGCTTATTTTTGTTGTATTTTTTTGTATTTAAATTTATGTGAAGTTAAATCTTAAAGTTACTTTCAAATGTGTGTGTAGACAATAAGTTTAAAGCAAGAGATGACAATGAAAGAGAGAGTGGTTGTTACGAAGATTCAAATGTCGGTGTAGAGGGTGAAGGTGGATTTAGGAGGCCGCGTTATCAAGAAACAAAAGATTACATGCCTACGTCCACCTATCATTTAGATGTTGGTGATGAACTTCCCTGAGAAGGGAATACTGAAGCAATGGCGCTTGAGCGATGATCAAGTGTTAAAAGGAGGTTGAAAAATAATTTGGTGGTCTTGGAACTCCCTTAGAAGAGTAAACAAAGCTTGCAAATTGTTTTGCATTCATTGGAAAACTTTATGGATGCATATCAGAAGATGGGGCCAACCACTGATAGTTTTGTCGATCTAATGAGGTGGTAAAAGTCAAAGGTGATGGGCCCTGATAAATAGGAGGCAATAAAAAATAGAGTTTCAAAAGAAGTCGTCTGTAACATCCTCCACACTCACGACAACAACTCTAATAACAGGTGCAATTTTTATTTTTTTTAAAGTGTGTGCGCGCGTGTAGAAAGGAAACAGACACGCTTGACTCTACATCGCCACCCGACGACTAACAAGACACAACCATGATGATCACAACAAGAAGACATAAGGCACACAACAAGTAACTGCAAGCATTGAACGACCATAGACATAAGGAAGAACCCATAATAGTAGATTTTACTATTTCTGCACAGGAAGGCAGGGCGTTTAATCTTAGTCCTCTGCTCCGGAGAGAGAGAAGGTCAGATAGGCTCCTGGCCGACTGCTCAGGTAGAAACTAGTAACCCGACGACGAACAAGATGAAAGCAAGATGAACATAGAAAGACGACATACGACGTACCACAGTCACAGCATGCGTTTAACGACGATCAAGCGACAATAAGTAAGATTGACTACCCGCCCGTCCTACCCTGCAATGGTTAGGACCTCCAAGACACATAATAAACGCTCAAGCCCAGGTTCCCATCGATTTTAACCATTTAAGGTCTCAGGGCTGGCGACTGTTCTGAGGAACATGGAGGTGTCTACATCCCGCCCGACATAAGCAAACCAAGCAATGAAATGATTACAACCAAGTACAATAATAATTAAAGAACAACTACTAACTCTATGGAAAGCGCAAGCCCGAAGGACTCCGACGACGACCAACCATCATTAAGACAAGGCATTATCTTCTACTCAATTAACATTAAATATCAATCCCTTACTCCTTTTAATTTTTCGTTAGTTGACGAGTGGCCCAAAACCACCTTTAAATGTAACGTAAAATCAACTAATCACAATTCCCCATCACACATCATAATAACTGATTTTATCACCTCAATGAATACATACCATAATACTAATTTACATCACCACACGATCCACGCAATTAGACATAATTATTTCATGTCAATATCTACCATTAATTCTGATCCAAGTGTGTATGTATAATAATTGACATAATTGTCTTGAACCACTTAAAAGCATAATATACTATAAATGAAAACACCATACAAGATAATTAGGAAGGTCCAAAAATAATGAGATGTTAATGAGTATCATACCATATCACTATTGATAAATTGAAAAGTGGGAAATGAATGATTTATTTAAGAAGTAAGCCATTGTACCACAGTACAATTTATTCAATTTCAAAGGATAAGATTTGTTTAACTAATTAGCATTTTAAATCTTGAATCAATAGCATTTTATATATATATATAAGTAAAACGAGAATCAACCATAAATGAACCCCCTTATATGCTATCTAAAACAGTTACATTATCATTACCATAAAGTGGTGACCACATTAGCATTAACCTTGCCATGGATATTAGCATTAACCTAAACAATTGAATTGCTAATTCAGAAAAAATTACTGACAATGGAGCCAAAACCCTTGAAACGACAAAGCGCAGAATAGAGTTGCATATGTGAACTTAATGTCTCTGTCAATCTGCAGTTACGGTGCTTTTATGAATCTTGTAACATCCCTCTCTGGCGCACTGAGAAAACTTATTATTCGAGGACACTTGCTCGCAAGTGATCTAGACTTTTATGATGTTAAACCATTTATGCTTGATTATGATGCGATTGATAAACGACGTGATGTTTTACTATTTGATGTAGACAGGTGTTATTGACTCAATTTTATCGAGTGTGCAGGGTTTTGGACCTTAAGGATGCAGCAGCATCGGTAGAACCCCCTTGGACTCCGGATTGAGTCAGGGAGTGTGCTATTTGGGTTGATTTATTTATTGTGATATTTCATTGATTTGATGATCTGATTTTTGACATGTTCTGACACGATTGTCGATGATGCAGGCTAACGATAGCTTGCCGACCAGACTCACATATGGAGTAAAGGGGCCACACACAAGTTCCAGAGAGGTTGAGGAGAGGGGTGGACAGCAGCCCTGCCACCGCCTACTAGCACTCCCGCCGTGGCTCGAACTGTAGGTTAACAATTACCTAGTTTGAGAGGATCCACGATG
>ML777687.1:805969-963721 GCA_009831015.1 Picea engelmannii | reverse complement strand
CTTAAAAGACATAAGTTTGAAAACCCTTTGCAACCATGCGATAAACCAATGGTCGAAGTGTTATACCATGAAGTTCAAAAACCCCAAAATCATGTATTCGCCAATCAAACGTTTACCCAAGGTGTCAAATTGATATTGCATAGGTCGATACGCCAAGAGCTATGATAAGGATCAACAACAAGGATTACAAAAGATAAATCAAGACCCCAATGCAATTTAGGCAAATCATAAAAATGCGGAACCAAAGGCTAAATGTCTTTATATAATCCATCGAAGTATGAAAACCGATCAAAGGGCATTGTCGATCATATAAAGATCAATAAAAAGATAAGCGCAAAAATCATGATGACACAAAAGGTATTGGCAGTTCAGGTAATGATTGAGATTTCGAAAGGAGAAATCTTCATGCTCACACTCGTGACGACTTAGCGAAGGTAGGCGTGTGGAAAGGCGCAAAGAATAAAATCATCGTTCATTTGAAAATTGCGATGAAAAATCAATGTTTGTGAAACGTTGGTGTAGGCAGCTTATGAGACAATGAAAAATGTGCATTGGCTGCCAACAAGTCCATAATTTTGAAGTTAATTGTCTTAGTTTTTTTTATCATCCTAAAATGGATGTGTAAGTTCTGTATTTTACAGTGTAACTATTCACTATTCAGAATTTCATTATATATATATATATATATATATATATATATATATATATATATATATATATCATAATTTTGGAATTCAAAATAGCAATTTATTGTCTCATATTTGATTTCTCAAAGTTGATGGAAAAGAAGTGGCAAAGTTGACTAGTAATGAACTAATGTTTTGTATATTCTCCTTTTTACAATGCATTAAATTAAGCATCAAACTCTTAAATATTTTTCTGCTATGTATTAATTTAAATGTTTCATTTTATGTTCACTGTGTACTATCAAAAATATGATTCTATTGTCAAAAAGTGACAAAGTTAACTAATAATGAACTAATGTTTTGTATATTCTCATTTTTACAATGCATTAAATTAAGCATCAAACACTTAAATACTTTTCAACTATGTATTAATTTAAATGTTTTATTTTATGTTCACTGTGGACTCTCAAAAATATAATTATATTGACATATCATCAAATAATTTCAGCAGATTTATTTTATATTAAATTTTTTTTTTTTTTAATGATTCTGTTGGTTACATAGATGCACTTAACCAATAAAAAAACACTAAAGGAAAGATACACATATGATATTTATTAAATAAATTGGTTTACATAGATGCACTTAACTAATAAAAAAAACTAAAAGAAAAACTAAAACAAAGATAGGCATATGAGATCATAGATGCACTTAACTAATAAAAAAACTAAAGGAAAAATATGCATATGAGATCTATTAAAAAAATTGGTTACATAGATGCACTTAAAACTAATAAAAAAACCTAAAGGAAAAATAAACATATGAGATCTGTTAAATAAATTGATTAAATAGATACACTTAACTAACAAAAAAAACTAAAGGAAAGATAGGCATATGAGATGTTAAATAAATTGGTTACATAGATGCACTTAACTAATAAAAATAACTAAAGGAAAGATAGGCATATGCGATCTACAAAATAAATGAAAAGAAAAAATTAAAGTGAAATAATACAAGAATGTATTGTCATTTATCTATTGGAAAATATGCAAAGTCAATAATACAAGAATGTATTGTTGTTTATATATTTAAGAATATGCACACTCAATAGATGGACAAGAAAAAAAGTGAACTTCCAAACATATAAGATTGTATCATTTCATATCTATTTAATAATATATGATAGTAGACAACATGTTAAACCATGCAAAACTTATTTGAGAATACATTATGGTAACAGAAAACACTTTAAACCATGCAAAGTCTATGCTGGTATGAATTTCACTAAAAAGAAGAATTTTTCATGATCTACCAATTTACTTTCAGAAAACTTGTGTTTGATTTTGGAAGAAGGTAACCAATGTGGAATTCAAAGGAGGAGGTATGCATTCAAGCATTGTGTTTTAGACATGCCAAGGAACAACACATACCCCTTGTACAACTCAGATAACATGTATGAAAGAGAATTACATTACAAAAATGATTTGCAGGCTATGGTTTAGTACTATTCACATAAACCCACATTTTTGTAAGGGTCTTCACTTGACTTTAGGAAAGGTTGTATTAATTTCCTAAGATTTGTTAGAGAAGAGATCTATTAATTACAATTTAATTCCAATGATTAACACCTCTAGATAAATTTACAAGAAAATCAACTTAATTATTAAAATGAAGATTCTAAATAATTTCAAATTTTAAATGTAAATCAACTTCATAATTAGAATGGAGATATTGGTATATATATGATATTATTAGTAAAGTGTTATTACAACGAGTGGAAGAGATGTTTAAATTTTTTTTAGTTGAAGAGATGTTTAAAATGTTTTTAGTTGTTAGTTCATATTAATTAAAAAAAATAAAAATAAAAATAAAAAAATAAAATAAAAACTATCACTTAAAGAAGTCAATGCTCTCAAATCAAGGATAAAAGAGATGTTCAACTCTTCTTTGATTGGTGCAATAGTAATAAAAATAAAAATTTCAAGATATAAGAGATATCCAAATTAATTATAGGTAATGTTTATACAATAAAATCTTGAGATATAAGAGATGTTCAACTTTTTTTTGGTTTGTGTGATAACGATAAAATAAAATGCTCAAAATGATGTGACAATAAAATAAAACCTTAAAATGGAAGAGATAATCAACTCTTCTTTAATTTTATCATGTAGTCATTAAAAAAATGCTAAAGCTGGAAGAGATATTCACTAAAAGTTCATATACCCTTAATAAAATAAACTCTCAAAATGAAAGATGTTTTTAACTTTTCTTTAATTTTGCCCTTAATAAAATAAAATATCAAAATGAAAGAAATGTTTTTAACTTTTCTTTAATTTTGAGAACAATAATGAAAAAAAATATTCAAAATAAAAAAGATATTCAATTCAACTTTAATTTATATAATGCTCGTAAAACAAAATAAAAATCGGAATGAGTTAAAATTTGAAACAAGATATTATTACAATAGAAAATATAAAATATGTTTAACTTTTTTTTAAATTAATGCAATATTATTAAAATAAAATGGAAAAAAAATACTATTGAAAAAAGTAAGTGTTCAATGGAAATGGTATTTAACAATTTTTTAGTTTAAAATAAAATGCTCATACAAGAGGTATACAACTCAATTTTGATTGGTGTAATGTTCCTAAAATAATTTTGATTGGTGTAATGGTTGAAAAAAACAGATAAAATATGGTTGAACCATATTTTATCTGTGTTTTTTAAAAACGATCTGGAGTTTTTTATACATACCCTTTTTATAAATATCCTATTTGGAAATATGGTTGAAGATAGTCAAAGCAAGTCATCAAATTCTGAAATGTACTTTCAATGAAAAATAAAAAATTATGGAATGTACATGTGCCACTTGTTTAGAAACACCGTAATGGTATTCCATCTTCAATTATTTGTTCATGATCGACTTTGGACATTTTCCATTTTCTAACTTTTTTTTTTATTATTTATTGAACTTCTATTAACTTTATGTGCGTTGCACATACCAAATGACTATATTGACAACTTGTGACATCTGACTGATAGTCTTGAAAGTGAACATGAGTATTGGTTTGATGGGTTTCTTGAAAAAAATATCCTTTCAATACAATGGATCATCTTT
The DNA here is from genome assembly GCA_009831015.1 of Picea engelmannii. Lineage (NCBI taxonomy): Eukaryota > Viridiplantae > Streptophyta > Pinopsida > Pinales > Pinaceae > Picea > Picea engelmannii. The sequence continues at coordinate 959,977 of ML777687.1, read as the reverse complement.
CATATATAAAACCATTATCATCAAAATCTTCTAATAGCCTCATCTTTTGTTCTATGCATCGCATCAAATAATATTTCACATTTTCAGTGTTGTCTACAAGTACAACCATGGAAAAAACATCTCCTGGAAATAATTGGATATATTGGACAACAAATAATTTGTGTTAGATTATCACACAAGTACATCTACAGTTATTTGAAAAATTTTAATATAAAAATTACCTTCTTTAACAAGATCAAAAACTCTATCACCGTCATCTGACACTATAGTTTCATTTGATTCCATCTCCTCTGAGCTTGCAAATGACATTTTTTTTTTTACATTAAGTTCGGTATGTCTCCAAGATTTAACATATCTTGCATTTTTGCTCTCACAAATATCTATGGATTATGTGTCCTCTATGCAAACTGAACAAAAACAAGAGTCATTTATTCTATCAAATGAAAACCCATTTTGAAAATGTTTTGTTTTAATTGAATGTATTTTTCATGTCCCAAGTATTGCACTGGCGTCATATGGGATTGATTCATTTACATATTCAATTCAAACATACCAAAACAACCTGCACAAGATAAGAACTTGTTAACTTGAAATCTCTCAAGAAAATGATTGAAGATTGAATATAAATTTGAACACGTTCAAATTTATATATCATGTGTACATACATGTAACATTTATATATACACACACTTGTGCACATCCCTTGATGGATAATATTCATGGATTAGAGATATTTTGCACCATTCAACAACTTATTCAGCGGATTCAAATCGATCGGCATGAGGGTTCAGCTAATACCTTTGAAGTGCTCATTTTATACATGCCCCTGCACGGTCGTGTTCTCCTTTTCCATGATCAGTCTCAAAAAAATTCCAACAATGTGTAATGTTTAATTTTTTATGAAGACGGAATAACCAATAAAATGATCGTGAAGATTTGAACTGACCCGCACACCCATCTGACCATATCCAATGTCGATTGAATCTGATTTCGGATTCTTTCAATGAATTATATAATTTATCAAAACAATGTTGTACATAATGTGTGTCGTGTGCTCGATCATCACTTATATAAAAGTGATATTCTTTAATAACATGTTGATTGTCATTGGTGTTTTCTATTTTATCAAGACTCCGCTGAGCATCACTATATAGAACGTGGAAAAATATCGTGACTTGATCATAATGATAATATTCACTCTGTATTTATTTTTGTGCAGCGAATGTGTAATTCTCTGCAAAATCAACTACAGACAAAATTGTCCCTAGTGGAAACACTTCACGGGATTGTTTGAATTGTAGATCTTTCCATCGAGCTCTATGTGAATGCTTGGTGTATTTATAGATTTATTCCTCAAACTTCTTCAAAAAATCTATGACACAAATTTTATCTACCTTCAAATCAATCCTTTTGGAAATAACATTTGAAGAATGTGGAGTTGTGTTGTTCATATATTCATATCTCTTACAATTGAGTCTTATATTAGAAAATGATTGATCATTCATATCAATATGATACTTTGAATGAAATAAAATTAGATTTCCACAACGATCACATTTTTTTTCACCAACACATTTTTTTTGGTAAAATAAATCATCATCTTCTCTTTCACATAGAATTTCAGATACAAAAACATGGAATGTGGAAGGAGGAGGTGAACTTGGCCATAAAGTTTTACCAAAATCCAAAAAAGTGTCGTAAAACAACTCAAATTCCACATGATAATGACAACAACAAGTGTCACGAACAATGATGGGTCTAACAAACCATGGTTTTTGTTGCACAAATGTATTGATGGAAATTTTAACTTCTTTGTACTCTTCTTTGAACTTATTGAACAACTTTATTTGTGTCATTGGAAATATATGTTTTGGATGTTTTTCATATTTTTTTTGTGTTATTCTTCGTCGCAACACATCTCTTATATGTGGTGAAACACGATATTCTTCCAACCAACAATTACAGGCCAATTCTTTAACATTTTCTGCAAGTCTATCTTTGTAGGGTTGTCTAGAAATCACTGTCCAACAAGCCAATTCATCATTTACATCTATTTGCAATCAAAAATTTCTATGTTTGTCCAATGTTTTTCTTGACGTTCCCATCATTTTTTCTATGTGTCGTGTCAAACGATCTTTTATATTTGTAACATCCCGCTCTGGCGCACTGAGAAAACTTATTCTTTGAGGACACTTGCTCGCAAGTAATCCAGACTATTATGATATTAAAACATTTATCCTTGATTATGATGCGATATGATAGATGATGTGATGTTTTACTACTTTGACATATATAGGTGCTATTGACTCGGTTTTACTGAGTGTGCAGGGTTTTGGACCTTGAGGATGTAGAGGCATCGACGGAACCCCTTGGACTCCGGATCGAGTCAGGGAGTGTACTATTGGGGTTTGATTGTTTTACTATGATTTTAGTACATTTGATATGATGATATGATGTGGACATGTTCTGACATGATTGTTGATGATGCAGGCTAACGATAGCTTATCGACCAGACTCACATATGGAGTAAAGGGGCCACACACGACTACCAGAGAGGTTGAGGGAGAGGTGTGGACAACAGCCCTGCCACAGCCTACTAGCACTCCCGCCGTGGCTCAAACTATAGGTTAAAGATTACCTAGTTCGCGAGGACCCACAATGCCACGAGGGCAGACTGGGACAGTCACTCGCGATGATTCTAAAGGGTGCACAATAAGGCGGGGGCCTTATTCCTTAGAAGCCCTTAGTCTCCCACAAGTTCACCTAGCGGAGTGTTGACTCCAGGGGTTATTGATGTCTACCAATCAGTCAAGAGGCGAGTGGCACCCTTGGAGCACGTGGTGCATCCTGAAGGGCACGTCACGCAAAAGAAACACAAGAAGCGAGTGGCACCCTTGGAGCACGTGGTGCATCCTGAAGGGCACGTCGTGCAAAAGAAATGAAAGAGGCGAGTGGCACCCTTGGACGTAGTGCGTCTTGAAGGGCATGTCGCATTGATGATGTTAATAGAACGAACCTAGATGGCCCTAAGACAAATATATCATAAGAAATTTTAAAACGAATCCCCTAATTAAATTGTCGCCTAGTTCAGAATCTAAGTCCTAAGTCAAAAACTTCACTTGGGGTAAAATTTTGCCTACCCTTGAGAAAACATCTCTAAAAATTTAAATAGTAAAATGTAAAATAAAAACCCTTTAAGTAATAATTTTGGTCTTCATAAATTTTTGGAGAAAATGAAGAGAGTAATAAATCAATTAAAAGATGTGGATAAAATATAAAGAAGAATTTAATTATTTAACTTGAGAAAGTGTAAAAGATATTAAATTATTAATAAAGAGGAAAAGAGATTAATTTGCGCAACTGCCATTTTGGCTCTAATAAAAAAGGGAAAGAATGGAATAATAAAAATTAGGAAACTAAGGAATGGAGGAAACATAATAAAGGAAAGAAGGGAACTTATGGTAAAAAGCGAGGTCAACTTAGTAAAGAATCCGCAATAAAGAACCTTCTAAATTGAACTAAATTAGCAACATCCTTTTAGGAACACCTAGGAGTAAATTTAGGAGCAACTCTTGGTGGGTAAGGGAAATGAGACAATTAATAAATTAAAGAAAATAAATTTTGGAGGAAAGTGGGGGATGAATGACACTTGTACGATAGAGGATTTTTATAAGATTTTCATTAAAACTTAAATTAAAAGAAATTTAAGGAAAGTTTGGAAGTTCTAAAACTGTATAAAAGAGAGAAATGAAAAGGAAGAGGGGGATCGGCTGTTAGTGTAACGTTACACTGCCGGATTTGTGACTTGACTGATTACTTGTGGGGAGTTGGGATTTCCCAGCTCGGATAGGAGTGGTAGCACGACCTTGCGAGGCGAGCTGGGAGCTAGACATACCATATGGATAGTGTGTGGCACCTTTGCAGCTCGGGGGGATAAGGGGGAAGCAGAGTACCCCTAGCGATTGGCTGGGAGGTACCGGTGAGGTCTTGATGGTCGGCAAGCAGGATTTGCATGGAGCACGTGGACGACACTCGGAGTAGGCAAACAGGAAAAGGTACGCCCTTCGGTTGATTGGTAGACTATGTAGGATGTATGATTAGATCCGTAGGTGTTTTACTTGTGAAATGTATTTGGTTTCTTGCACAGGAGATCCAATCCTCTACCCTGCTCGATTTTGTTACGGACCTTAAATACCCAAATCAATTCTTGCAGATATATGTTGAATTTTGAGTGGAGTTGCATGTCTAAAATGAATTTTGTTTAGAATTCGTGTACTGTAAATGTATGTAATGAAATCCTTAAGTTAGGAATTATGTAACGTAGTTTATGCATGGTAACTTTTCCTAAATTTGACTATAATGCGTTTTCTGTGTAAAATTTACATGCCTGAATTTTGATTGAATTTACCCGCTGGACTGCATTTACGTTTAGAATTTAGGTGGCTGAATGCATTAAAGGTCCGATTGACTGTATCCCAATTTATGTTGGATTTGGTTGAAACCCTTGAAGTAGTGCATAGTCTGGACAATCATGCACAAGATGAGGTTGGTGGCATTGCCAGGAATGAGGGGGTTCACATTCTGTTTGTTTTAAAAAAAAAGAGAACTTCTTATGCCGTTTTCTCCACCAAAACCCCTAGTTCATTCCTGCATTCCATCCTTTGAAGGAAGCACATGATACAGTTGGCATTGAACCCTTTCATACCATGGATGATTTTCAACTGTACTAAAAATTATCCAATTCGCCCCTGCCAGTAGTGCTCGAACCGTAACCTTCGCCCTACAATTTTTTTTTTTAAAACTCGTATCTTTCACCTCTGTCATTAAATAGATAAATTTTTGAAATGGTACTGTATTGGCAATTGATAGATAAAGAAAATTTTGAACTAGTACTATACTATCATTAAATAGATAAATTTTTGAACTGGTACTATATTGGCAATTAATAGATAAAGAAATTTTTGAACTGGTACTGTACTGTCATTAAATAGATGAAGAAATTTTTGAACTGGTACTGTTTGGAAAATCGTTCTGTCATTGTTATACAGATAATACTTTTGTTTATTATATGGAATTAAAACTATGAATTTGAGATTATGTTGTTGTGTTTGAATAGGCGTTAAAACCCCCGCCGAACTCTTACACGTCGCTCTATGTTGTGTTTTCTTGGATTTACCTTCAGCCTTGTCAATGGGTGCCTTTGTTTCTTGTAGCTCTTGTCCAATTCCTCATGGTAGGCGTGCGCCCCTTTCAACACCATAACTGCATTCCTTTTCTTTAACCTGCGCCGAGAATGGGGTCGCAAGATGACAATGAGGGGAGTGTGTCGGCCAGATTACTAAATAACTTCATTGACTGGCAGAAATCCTTCTAGTCTGGACAGAATTTTCTATTCTTAGACCGCGTGATTGGGCTTTACAGAAATAGCTGTCAGCATGGAAGCATTTCGAATGCGTGGGTGATGATGGCAGACCTCGACTATTTTAGATTTGCGTGATTAACCTTCGGGAAGTTGGCACGGTCGAGTTCTTACTTCCAGTAACTTTTATTTTGACACCGTTGCAGCTGTAACTTAATAACTGTGATCTTGTAATATTTAAATCCTTTAAAATGATTTAAATTATGGTAAAGGCATCTAATAATATTTAAATCCTTGAAAACAATTAGATTGGTGATTAATGATATCAAATCTTTAACGGTGCATATTACCAGGTGGCATAGCCCTGACAAATTAATGTTGGTAAGCAGAACCAAAAGACGGCTTGCTGGTGTGCCCTCGCTATTGCCTAAAAGGAGGACCTTCCGACTGATGAACTGTTTAAAACCCTTTTTTCCGGCTCTCTGCTTTTAATTTTAATAAATGGATTTTTCAACCTAAGGTCGCCCCCTTTATTCTTGACAGAAGCGATGTATTAATTGATTGGTAGTAAATATTATGAATGCATTATTGATTACCTTCATTTAAAAAAAAGGGGGGGGGTGCCTTGTTATGTACATTAGATGCCCGGTTATTGGTTCTAAGTTAGCTTTTAATTAATGATTAATATATAAGTATAATATCATAGTAAGGGTAATGTAATGTAATGTTAGGTTAATGAAATGTAATATGGTCAAATGTAATGAATTGTAATGCATTGAATTGTTAATGAAATGTTAATGTAGTGTACTAGATTGTATTGTAATGTAATGGAATGTTAAGGTAAGGTAATGTATTGTATTGTAATGTTAAGGTAATGTGGTGTAATGTATTATGTAAATGCTAATATTCATGGTAAAGTAAAGGTTAATGTGTTCATCATTATGGTAATGATAACACAGTTTAGTTATTATGGTTAACACATAAAATGCAATGTGATTGTGATTATTGCAAGTCATTTTGATATAAAAGGTATTATGGGCATCATTTCATGAAGATGCTATTATCATTTTTACTATTAGTGATAGCATACAATTGTAATGTCCTTGAACTAAGTACAACAAGATTTTATGACTTAATAAATGGGGGATAGAGATTAATTGGATTTACCTTATGTTAAAGGTACTCATCGGTTAATGAAATTTAAATGGAGTAATTGGTCTATAATCAATCACAGTCGAGTCATAGACAATGCCTTGTCCTTATATTGGTTGGTCGTTGTCTGAGTCCTTTTTTCTTACACCTTCCGTAGAGGACGTGATTGCTCATTTAATTATTGTTGTGCTTGGTTGTATTAATTTCATTACATGGTCTATTTGTGTCGGGTAGGACGTAGACACCTCCATGTTCCTCAAAATAGTTGCCATCCCTGAGACCTTAAATGGTTAAGATCAATGGGAACCTAGGCTTAAGTGTTGCTTATGTGTCTTGGAGGGCCTAACCATTGCAGGGTAGGATGGATGGATACTCAGTCTTACTTATTGTCATTTGATTGTCGTTAAATGCTTGCAGTTACTTGTTGGGTGTCTTATGTCATCTTGTTGTGTTCGTCGTGGTTGAGTCTTGTTCGTCGTCGGGTGGAGACACAGAGTCGAATGTGTTCATTTCCCTTGTACATGCGCGCACACACCTTTAAAGAAAAATAAATTGCACTTGTTATAAGAGTTTGTCGCCGTAACAAGGAGGATCGTTACATATGGTATCAGAGCAGGTTCGACCTGCGACTTGGGATCGCTACATCTTTTGTTGACATGATTGGATTATACTGTTGCTAATCAAGTTGATTGTGTGCATGTAGGTAATCATGGTTAGAGGATGTCATGGAGGCAGACGACGGGGTGCTAGGGGAGGAGGCGCGACGTCTCCAGTAGCATCCACACCTGAGGGGTCTAACCCCTGAGGAGACGAGCAGGTTCTCGGACAGGAGCAGATAGCAGTTGGCGATGTAGTCATGATGATGAGATCTTTTCAGTGCATGTCTGAGGCACTGATCAAATGTTTGGATAGAGATGAGGCTAGGGCGTCGATGCCCTCTGAGGTTCTGCCGTGCGCACCGGCCGTTACTGGTATCATTCACCGTGAACTCGAGAAGGTCAAATTTCTCGAGTTATTTTGTGCCCCGAATGGCACAGTCGTCGAGGCATGGTTGGAGAACATGGCGATGTGCTTCTCACTTAGTGATTATACCTCCAACATGAAGGTCCACATGGCGGTCTTTCAATTGAAGGGGAGCACTCTTCTATGGTGGAAGACGCTCCTGCCACAGTTGAACATGGTCGTCGAAGACGTGTCATGGGAACTGTTCGAGGAACGGTTCCGAGAGAGGTACCTTTTAGAGGAATTCATTGAGCATCATCTCAATGAGTTCAACGCCTTACGACAGGGAGGTCGTACGGTGCCCGAGTACGAAGCACGTTTTATGGAGCTGCTCTGGTATGCTTCACACCTTAACATAGAGAAACTCAAGGTCAACAGGTTCATATTCGGCCTTAATGGTAGCCTATGTGCAAAGGGTAGGATTTTGATGCCTCAAACCTTACACGATGCCATCCAAAAGGCCCTCATAGCCGAGGAAGAGCTTATCATTGGAGGTCAAACCAGGACTCCAGCAAGACCAGTAGGGCAGGGTTCATCTGGAACACTGTAGCACCAGACACCAGCGAGACATACGTCGGGATATCGTGGCTTCTAGGGGGGATCCACTTTCAGTACACCCTGGTGACCATCGCCTCAGCAGCGGACACCTTATCGGGGACCATAGCATCAGCAGCAGCGTCGCCCACAGCAACAATAATTTAGGACTGTTCAGCAGAATAGACCAGGGTTCCAGGCTGGTGGGCCATCATCTTCTACTTCGGGTACTAGGACTACTGGGCCAAAGAAGGGGTGTTGGATGTGTGGGGAGCCACACTACCAGTGCAACTGTCCTGTGGATAGGACCAGAGCGTCTGGGTTAGCCGGACCCACTACAGTGGGAGATATGGGCAATGCCCATCGGATTCATGCAGTGGTGAATAACTGCCAGGAAGAGCATCAGTCGACTGTGTTTGAGACGACAGGTACTGTCGCTAACCAGACCCTTAGTATTTTGATAGATCCTGGTGCTACCGAGAGTTTCATTTCTGGTGCAGCGCTAAAAAGGATTAAGGTTAAGGCTGTCAAACAGGACGAGTTTAGCTTCGTAGAGATGGCTTCGGGAGCCAAACATAAGGTTAGAGGAAAGGTTACGGGATGTGCCCTTAACCTAGGAGAGTTTGTCATGAGGACCAAACTGTACATCACGATCTTAGGATCTTATGATGTCGTGATTGGTATGGATTGGTTGGAATCGCATGAGGCGATACTCAACTGTAAGATGAAACGGTTGAGCTTGGTCGATGACAAAGGACAGAGACGTGTGATTGTAGGATAGAACTAGGGAGTTTCCCTAAGGTTCATCTCTTCCTTACAGTTACGGAAGAGTATGTGCAACGAGTGCAAGCTATATGCAATCCTTGCGTTAAACGATAAGGGAGTAGCGGAAGGTCTAGAACACCTTCCGATGGTGAGAGAGTTTGTGGACATATTTCCAGAGGAGTTACCTAGGATGCCGCCAGAAAGGGAATTGGAGTTTACCATAGACCTAAAATCAGGGACTGAACCGATAGCAAGGACGCCTTATCGGATGTCGACCCCGGAGTTACAAGAGTTGAAAATGCAACTGAAGGAATTGATGGACCTGGGATTGATACGTCCTAGTGTGTTACCATGGGGTGCACCAGTTATTTTCATACAAAAGAAGGATGGATCGTGGAGGCTTTGCATTGACTATCGTCAACTAAACAAGGCCATGATCAAGAATCAATATCCCTTGCCGAGAATTGATGATCTGTTTGATCAAATGAAGGGTGCGACGGTGTTCTCCAAGATCGATTTGCGATTAGTGTATCACCAGTTGTGGATCAAGGAGGATGACGTCCCTAAGACTGCCTTTAAGATGAGGTTTGGACACTACGAGTTTATTGTTTTATCGTTTGGACTAACAAACTCCCCAGGGGTATTTATGAGTTTGATGAACGGGGTGTTCTGCGAGTACTTGGACAAGTTCGTCCAAGTATTCATTGACGATATTTTGATCTACTCTCAGATGATGGAGGAGCATGACGAGCACTTGCGCTTTGTACTACAGTGTCTGCGAGAGAACAAATTGTATGGGAAGTTGTCCAAATGCTCTTTTTATCAATCAAGGATTCACTACTTAGGGCATGTCATCTCCGGTGAAGGTATCGCCGTGGATCCAGCCAAGGTCAAGGCTATTATGGAATGGCCTGCGTAGACGAATGTCACGGAAGTGCATAGATTTATGGGTTTAGCAGGATATTATCGACGGTTTGTCAGGGGATTTTCGAAGATAGTAAATCCGATCACGGAATTGCAAAAGAAAAACAAGAAGTTTGTTTGGACCGAGAAATGTGCAGAAGAATTTCGGAGGCTTAAAGAGTTTTTGATGACATCACCGATACTAAAGGTCCTTGACATGGACGTGGACTTCTTGGTATGCACAGACACATCCAAGGAAGTCTTAGGTGGAGTCTTGATGCAATACAAACGAGTAATCGCTTACATTTCGAGGAAACTGAGAAGGCATGAAGACAACTACACGATGCACGATTTGGAGTTATTATCCATCATATATTCCTTGAAGGTTTGGAGACACTACCTTATTGGATGAAAATTTGAACTAAAGACTGATCATTGTGGACTACAACACATTTTTACGCAAAGCGACCTGAACGTGCGACAACGGCGTTGGTCAGAATTGCTTAGCGAGTATGACTTTGAGATTACTTACATAAAGGGAACAATGAACCGAGTGGTGGATGCTTTGAGTCAGAGACCACGCATCTTTTTAGTGTTGCCTCTTTAGATGAATCTACGTGATAAGATTTTAACTTTACAGTGTGACGATGACTGGTACAAAGAGGTCGAGGGTTTTATCGGACAAAACACAATGATGGTACCACGATATGAGGGATTTTATTTTGATAGCGATGGGTTATTGAGGTTTAAAGGTCGTATTTACGTACTGCCAAACGACGAGTTGAGGATGTTGATCCTGAGTGAGGCTCATAGAGCAGTTTACATGGCACACCTGAGAGTCATGAAGATGAGGGCAGACCTTAAACCCTTATTCTTCTGGAAGGGAATGAAGGCCGACATAGTCAACTAAGTGGCCAAATGTATAGAGTGTCATCAGGTAAAGGCTGAACATAGACACCCAGCAGGGTTACTACAACCACATGCCATTCCGAAATCGAAATGGGAGGTTATTTCGATGGATTTTATCTTTTGGATTGCCACTGACGGTAAGGAGACATGACTCAATTTTTGTAGTAGTAGAAACTCTGACGAAGAGTTCTCACTTTATTCCTGTGCATAAGACGTATCAGGCACCTTACATAGCTAGAGTTTTCATTAGTGAGATTGTGAGGCTGCATGGCGTGCCTAAGAGGATTATATCTGATCGCGGATTGGTGTTTACTAGATGATTTTGGACAAGTTTCCAAGAGGCCTTGGGAACCCAACTTAAATTTAGTACTGTGTATCACCCAGAGACTGACAGATAGACTGAACGAATGAACCAAACCTTGGAGGACATGTTGCGCATGTACGTGATGGACCAGCAAAAGTGATGGGAAGAATTCTTGCCTCTAGTAGAGTTCGCTTACAACAACATTTACCAAAGCACCATTAAAATGGAGCCTTTCGAGTTTCTTTACGGACGACCGTGTCGAACGCCCTTGAGTTGGGATCAGCTTGAGGACAATATCCTGGTGTGACCAAAAGTAATCCAAGAAATGGAAGAGCAAATGAAAACTATAAGACAAAGGATTAAAGAAGCACAGGATTGACAGAAGAGTTATGTTGATGCGCACTGAGTCGACCGTAGTTACGAGGTCGGCGATCGGGTCTTCTTGTAGGTTAAACTGCATAAGAGTTCGATCAAGTTAGGAAAGGGAGCTAAACTCTCTCCTAGGTTCATGGGACCTTTTGCGATTGTGGAGAGAAAGGGGCCTATGGCCTATCGACTAGCCTTGTCTGATTCTTTGAGGCGTATGCATGATGTTTTTCATGTATCTGTTTTAAGACATTATATTAGTGATCCTACACATGTGATTGACATGAGTTCCTTGTAGGTATTAGACAAGGGAGCGCTCATGGCTGAGCCGATCTGCATCTTGGATCATCGCGTTCGACAGTTACAACGTTGAACGGTATACCAGGTCAAGGTCCAGTGGGACAATTATAGTCCGCACTCGGCGACCTGGGAGGACACATATGATATGCGCCAACAGTTTCCATTTTTGTTTGATAGATAGACATATGATATTGTGATACACTTATTTCAGCATTTATACTATGAAACTTCAGGACGAAGTTTAGACCAAGAGGGGGTGTATGTAACATCCCGCTCTGGCACACTGAGAAAACTTATTCTTTGAGGACACTTTCTCGCAAGTGATCTAGATTGTTATGATATTAAAACATTTATCCTTGATTATGATGTGATATGATAGATGACGTGATGTTTTACTTCTTTGACATAGACAGGTGTTATTAACTCGGTTTTACTGAGTGTGCAGGGTTTTGGAACTTGAGGATGCAGAGGCATCGACGGAACCCCTTGGACTCCGGATTGAGTCAGGGAGTGTACTATTGGGGTTTGATTGTTTTACTGTGATTTTAGTACATTTGATCTAATGATATGATGTGGACATGTTCTGACATGATTTTTAAATGATGCAGGATGACGATGGCTTGCCGACCAGACTCACATATGGAGTAAAGGGGCCACACATGACTACCAGAGAGGTTGAGGGAGACGTGTGGATAACAGCCCTGCCACAGCCTACTAGCACTCCCGTCGTGGCTCGAACTGTAGGTTAATGATTACCTAGTTCGAGAGGACCCACGATGCCGCGAGGGCAGACTGTGACAGTCACTCATGATGATTCTAAGTGGCGTGCAATAAGGCGGGGGCCTTATTCCTTAGAAGCCCTTAGTCTCCCACAAGTTCACCTAGAGCAGTGTTGACTCCAGGGGTTATTGATGTCTACCAATCAGTCAATAGGCAAGTGGCACCCTTGGAGCACGTGGTGCATCCTGAAGGGCACGTCGCGCAAAAGAAACACAAGAAGCAAGTGGCACCCTTGGAGCACATGGTGCATCCTGAAGGGCACGTCTCGCAAAGGAAATGAAAGAGGCGAGTGGCACCCTTGGAGCACGTAGTGCGTCCTGAAGGGAATGTCGCATTGATGATGTTAAAGGAACGAACCTAGATGCCCCTAAGACAAATATCTCATAAGAAATTTTAAAACGACTCCCCTAATTAAATTGTCGCCTAGTTCAAAATCTAAGTCCTAAGTCAAAAAATTCGCTTGGGGTAAAATTTTGCCTACCCTTGAGAAAACATCTCTAAAAATTTAAATAGTAAAATGTAAAATAAAAACCCTTTATGTAATAATTTTGGTCTTCATAAATTTTTGGGGAAAATGAAGAGAGTAATAAATCAATTAAAAGCTGTGGATAAAATATAAAGAAGAATTTAATTATTTAACTTGAGAAAGTGTAAAAGATATTAAATTATTAATAAAGAGGAAAAGAGATTAATTTACGCAACTGCCATTTTGGCTCTAATAAAAAGGGGAAAGAAGGGAATAATAAAAATTAGGAAACTAAGGAATGGAGGAAACATAATAAAGGAAAGAAGGGAACTTATGGTAAAAATCGAGGTCAACCTAGTAAAGAATCTGTAATAAAGAACCTTCTAAATTGAACTAAATTAGCAACATCCTTTTAGGGAAAGTATTTAAACCTGTAAGGGAATATAGAAACACCTAGGAGTAAATTTAGGAGCAACTCTTGGTGGGTGAGGGAAATGAGACAATTAATAAATTAAAGAAAAAAAAAATTGGAGGAAAGTGGGGGATGAATGACACTTGTACGATGGAGGATTTTTAGAAGATTTTCATTAAAACTTAAATTAAAAGAGATTTAGGAAAAGTTTGGAAGTTCTAAAACTCTATAAAATACAGAAAGGAGAAGGAAGAGGGGGATCAGTTGTTAGAGTAACATTACGCTGTCGGATTTGTGACTTGACTGATTACTTGTGGGGAGCTGGGATTTCCCAGCTTGGATAGGAGTGGTATCTCAGCGTTGCGAGGTGAGCTGGGAGCTAGACGTACCATCTGGATAGTGTGTGGCCCCTTTGCGGATCGGGGGACTAAGGGGGAATCATAGTACCCCTAGTGATTGGCTGGGAGGTACTGGTGAGGTCTCGATGGTCGGCAAGCAATATTTACACGAAGCGCATGGACGACACTCGGAGAAGGCAAACAGGCAAAGGTACACCCTTCGGTTGATTGGTAGACTGTGTAGGATGTATGATTAGATCCATTGGTGTTTTACTTGTGAAATGTATTTGGTTTCTTTCACAGGAGATCCAATCCTATACCCTGCTCGATTTTGTGACAGACCTTAAATACCCAAATCAATTCTTGCAGATATATGTTGAATTTTGAGTGGAGTTGCATGTCTAAAATGCATTTTGTTTAGAATTCGTGTACTGTAAATGTCTGTAATAAAATCCTTAAGTTAGGAATTATGTAACGTAGTTTATGCATGGTAACATTTCCTAAATTTGACAGTAATGTGTTTTCTGTGTAAAATTTACATGCCTGAATTTTGATCGAATTTACCCGCTGGACTGCATTTACGTTTAGAATTTAGGTGGTTGAATGCATTAAAGGTTCGATTGAATGTATCCCAATTTATGTTGGATTTGGTTGAAACCCTTGAAGTAGTGCATAGTCTGGACAATCATGCACAAGATGAGGTTGGCGGCATTGCCAGGAATGAGGGGGTTCACATTCTGTTTGTTTTTAAAAAAAAAGAGAACTTCTTACACCGTTTTCTCCACCAAAACCCCTAGTTCGTTCCAGCATTCCATCCTTTGAAGCAGGCGCATGATACAGTTGGCATTGAACCCTTTCATACCATGGATGATTTGAAACTATACTAAAAATTATCCAATTCGCCCCTACCAGCAGTGCATGAACCGTAACCTTCACCCTGCATTTTTTTTTTAAAACTCGTATCTTTCACCTCTATCATTAAATAGATAAATGTTTGAGCTGGTACTGTATTGGCAATTGATAGATAAAGAAATTTTCAAACTGGTACTATACTGTCATTAAATAGATAAATTTTTGAACTGGTATTGTATTGGCAATTAATAGATAAAGAAATTTTCGAACTGGTACTGTACTGTCATTAATTAGATGAAGAAATTTTTGAACTGGTACTGTTTGGCAAATCGTTCTGTCAATGTTATACAGATAATACCGTTGTTTATTATATGGAATTTAAACTATGAATTTGAGATTATGTTGTTGTCTCTGAATAGGCATTAAAACCCCCGCCGAACTCTTACACGTCGCTCTGTGTTGTGTTCGCTTGGCTTTACCTTAAGCCTTGTCAATGGGTGTCTGTGTTGCCCGTAGCTCTTGTCTGATTCCTCATGGTAGGCCTGCGCCCCTTTCAACACCATAACTGCCTTCCTTTTTTTTTACCTACGCCGAGAATGGGGTCGCAAGACGACCATGAGGGGAGTGTGTCAGCTAGATTACTAAACAACTTCAGTGACTGGCGGAAATCCTTCCAGTCTAGACAGAATTTTCTATTCTGAGACCACGTGATTGGGCTTTACAGAAATAACTATCAGCATGGCAGCATTTCGGATGTGCTGGTGATGATGGCAAACCTCGACTATTTTAGATTTGCGTGATTAACCTTCTGGAAGTTGGCATGGTCGTGGTCTTACTTCCAGTAACTTTTATTTTGACACCGTTGTAGCTGTAACTTAATAACTGCGATCTTGTAATATTTAAATCCTTTAAAATGATTTAAATTATGGTAAAGGCATCTAATAATATTTAAATCCTTGAAAATTATTAGATTGGTGATTAATGATATCAAATCTTTAACGGTGCATATTACCAGGTGGCATAGCCCCGACGAATTAATGTTGGTAAGAAGAACCAGAAGACGGCTTGCTGGTGTGCCCTTGCTATTACCTAAAAGGAGGACCTTCCAACTGATGAACTGTTTAAAACCCTTTTTTCCAGCTCTCTGCTTTTAATTTTAATAAATGGATTTTTCAACCTAAGGTCGCTCCCTTTATTCTTGATAGAAGCATTGTATTAATTGATTGGCAGTAAATATTATGAATNGGGGGGGGGGGGTGCCTTGTTATGTACATTAGATGCCCAGTTATTGGTTCTAAGTTAGCTTTTAATTAATGATTAATATATAAGTATAATATCATAGTAAGGGTAATGTAATGTAATGTAATGTAATGTTAGGTTAATGAAATGTAATATTATGGAATGTAATGAATTGTAATGCATTGAATTGTTAATGAAATGTTAATGTAGTGTAGTGGATTGTATTGTAATGTAATGGAATGTTAAGGTAAGGTAATGTATTGTATTGTAATGTTAAGGTAATGTGGTGTAATGTTTTATGTAAATGCTAATATTCATGGTAAAGTAAAGGTTAATGCGTTCATCATTATGTTAATGATATCACAGTTTAGTTATTATGGTTAACACATAAAATGCAATGTGATTGTGCTTATTGCAAGTCATTGTGATATAAAAGGTATTATGGGCATCATTTCATGGAGATGCTATTATCATTTGTACTGTTAGTGATAGCATACAATTGTAATGTCCTTGAACTAAGTACAATAAGATTTTATGACTTAATAAATGGGGGATAGAGATTAATTGGATTTACCTTATGTTAAAGGTACTCGTCAGTTAATGAAATTTAAATGGAGTAATTGGTCTGTAATCAATCACAGTCGAGTCATAGACAATTCCTTTTCCTTATATTGGTTGGTCGTTGTCTGAGTCCTTTTGTCTTGCGCCTTCCGTAGAGGACGTGGTTGCTCATTTAATTATTGTTGTGATTGGTTGTATTAATTTCATTGCATGATCTACTTGTGTCGGGCAGAACGTAGACACCTCCATGTTCCTCAGAACAGTCGCCATCCCTGAGAACTTAAATGGTTAAAATCGATGGGAACCTGGGCTTGAGCGTTGCTTATGTGTCTTGGAGGTCCTAACCATTGCAAGGCAGGATGGATGGATAGTCAGTCTTACTTATTGTCATTTGATCGTCGTTAAATGCTTGCAGTTACTTGTTGGGCGTCTTATGTCGTCTTGTTGTGTTCGTCGTGGTTGCGTCTTGTTCGTCGTCGGGTGGCGATACAAAGTCGAATGTGTTCATTTCCCTTGTACACGCGTGCACACACATTTACAAAAAAAAAAATTGCACTTGTTATAAGAGTTTGTCACCGTAACGAGGAGGATCGTTACAATATTGCTAGATGAAACAACTATTGTTTGTATCACTCTACATGCAACACAGACATCTTCTTTTCTAGATTTTCCAAAATCTTTTAATACACTAGTTATATTGTTAAAGACATTATGTTTCACCTTTGTATCCTTTGTTGACCTTTGAATACCCAATAATTATGTAGCTTCTTTTAAATTTCTTGAATTCATTAGAGAAAGTAAAAGTTGAGCTTGTATCGTTACTGATTCATCTTTGAAAAAAGTATTATCCATATTCTTAGTTCGATATCTTATATAATGCTTAGTTTTTTTCTTCCCACATTTGTCAGTATCAACATTTTCTAATATTTCATCATCAATGTTGATAGATTCTCCTGCATATTTCAATTTAAATTTTATATTAAAAAACATAACTTGAACACAAATTCACTAAACTATATATACTTGAGTGTTCATCTTGTATTATCTAAATTTATGTACATACCTATAGGTGATTCGTCTTCTTCTTCAATTTTGGTTTCAACGTCTTCTGCTTCAATTTCGGTTTCAATGTCTTCTTCGACATTATGAGACAAATCTATTTATGTTTTTTGAAAAACATCAAATTGTAATTACAATCAATTATATTATTTACAATATTTTAAATTTGAATTCTATACTTTGAATTATGTACTTTTTGAATACAGTCTCAATGTGTGTCGTGTGCTCGATCATCATATGTACATGCATACCTAGTTGAACTTCTTCTTGTTGAAAATCTCTATTGACATTATCATCGTTTATTTCTTCAATATTTGCACATTCTCGTTTCTTTTTCCAATAAAACTCTTTCCTTTGTTCTTTTTGGCGAGTATCATCTCGAGTGCGATCAAATTTTCTCTTGCGCAAACTTTTGTTTCCCATGACTTTTATATTTATCTGTAAAAGATATGTTCAACAAATACTTCACCTTAAAAAAATGCTCAACATTTATCTTTCAACATATAAATTGTTATTCCAATAAAAACTTGAACAAGCATCAATTATCTTATTCAACAAAAACCAAAACGATGATTCGAAACTTTGTTTAGGTTCTCTAGAAAACCATCATGTATCGATATCGATCCTCCGATTAAGCCTATGGAACAAAGGGGAGAAATAAAGAAATAAAATAATACAACTGTAATAAGTAATAGAAATGCTTTGAAATCCCTATCCCCGAGCTCATATATGTCTGTCCATCCGATGAATTATGTTAATTGTGTTCAGCCGAAAGCCTATTTATACAATTTGGCGCAAAATGAAATGATATGACGTGTCTTTTCATTTTTTCAGACCAACATAATTCTCTCAATAGGATTTCGGCCAAAAGAATTTTTTTCGACCGAAAACCTTGGAAACCGTTCAGTTTTGATGGTTTCCATTAGAATTTAGTCTTTCGGCAGAAATAATATGTTTTCGGACGAAAACATGAAATTGGGATTGAAAACAAAAACCATAGAATTGCCCCAAGCTTACCTGAACTTCGGAGGTTGTGGACTCCTACAAATACTGAGAATTTGGTTTCGAAAATGACACCAGCGTTTTCAAAATTGAATCTACTTTAAATTCCTATAATTTGTTTTCATTTTCTTTATTTTTATCTAATTTTTTTTAAATTTTTTTAAAAATCACTGCATAATATTTTTAGTAGACATTATGATTCGGTGAAATGAAATATTGGTATCTCTAAAAATATATAGTGAAAAAATTAGAAAAAATTATATTCATAATCCTTAAATTGTTCTTTTCAAAAGGGTATATTTAGATTTTAGTTTTAGGTAAAAATTAAGATAGATACAAGGTGTAGAAAAACATGTGTTTAAAATCAACAATGTTTTTAGCTTGGTCAACTTCAAAAAATTCTAGAAATTATAATATTCATCCGTTAGATTCAAAATTAAAGTCATAATAAAATAAAGTCTCTGTAGATTGTTGCAGTATATTTCATTTCTTAAAAACAAAAGTTTAATAATAGATACATTGTTGTAGGAAAAAGTAATCCATTATCATTCCTTTCATGTTTAAGGAACATACTGTTAAACAATTGTCAAATTGACATATCAAATCGTGATAAAACAAATTTGAAAAATAGTCATTGGAAAGCTAACAAAATTCTTCACAAGTTTTGTTTTTACAATAAAGTAAAATTATAAATAAAAAAATACTTTGGTATGCCGGAAGTTGAAGAACTTGTGAAAATACAGTTTTTTTTTTCTCATAAAACAAACAAAAGTGTAACCCATCTTCATGATTTCACCCATATCTTATTTGTTTATTTAAGAAGAAATTATAGTTTTCAAGGCTCCATCAATCCATACTTATAGGAAACATTACCACCTATTAAAAAATTCCATCTCATCCATTTTATGGACTCGTGCAGCTCTATAACAAAATTATTCCACTTTTTCCATTCACATTCTGGTCTTACCATTAATTCCTACAAGCATGTTCCCACTCATGTAGGAGTAGCTATCATTTCAACAAGGTAAAAAAATACAATTCTTCTACTGCAAATCAGCATGATTAAATTTTCGGTTGTACAATTTCCCAACAAAATTTTCAATCTGTAGTCCTTCTCCTCAAGGAGCTTATGCAGATAATAAAAAACCTTTTTAAGTAATAAAACATTTTCAAAAAGGCTCATCTTAGCCTTGATATACCTGTCCTATGACTATTCCATGGTCCATCCAAGCCTAGTGTTTGAAACTCTACTCTAATACCACTTTGTAACACACCCAACCCCCTAATCCTCACTTATGATGGTGGGGTGTCAAAATTTCCTCTTTCTTCTCTTTGATTCCTTTCTCTAAATAAATCTCATGGATGGATTCTACTCATTGATAAATTTCCAACGACTATAACTATGCCAAAAACAACGCTCTAGATCAAAAGTTACAACCTCCTAAAGTTTCTAGGCCTTATTTCCCAAAGACCACCACACTACCACATGGCATCCATGTGGCTCCATGTCACCTATACCATTCGACATGGAATTAATGCATCAGACATGTCACCTTCAAGTGTTGACGTGGTTGTTGGAATGGATGTTGGCGTGGCACTTGACACCTGGCCTGCCAGCCCCCAGCTCCCCGAGCACTCGAATCTTTCCACTCTTGACCATTTCCTGACAAAATGTCGATATCTTATAAACCGGGGCATTAACCCACCGGGGTACCAAGATATTGGCCCAACAAGGTACTGGGATATTGGCCCTCGAGTAGACTAATACTCACTTTGATTTCAAAAGATCGATCTGATATCCAAGCTGGCACCCACAATACAAGACCTTACCATACTCTGTCACCTGGTGTGACACATTTCCCTATCACCTCCTGCCACCTAGATTGAAATGTGGCACTCATGACATGATATGGAATTTTTACTTAAATGAGGAACCACCTTGACACATGGACCAATCCACGATACAACACATGGAATGACATGGTTATACACATCATCACAGATAGTGAAGGTTTATCCAACTATGTGTTGACACATGTCCACTTCTCATTCGATGGGTTATGTCGTATGATGTCATCCTCCTCCACTTGCAAGCTAATAGGGAAGGTTGGAACCCTTCCCCGAAACTACAATCCACTTAGCCCCCAGGATATCAGGACTTCCCTAAATGACAACATATACTTAGAAATATTACGACAGTCTCGTACTATGATACCCCAAGTGTGATTGTCCTCTTGAATTTGGTTATGAAATCGACAGTTGAGATCTCTCATCTTGTGAATCTAACAATTTTCAAATCAAGGCATCTAGTCAAGGGTTTGCTTGCAAACGAGATGTTGACAAGTGTCACTCCCGTGACCCCGTGGCTTCCAAGTTGGCATGACACATCATGATGATGTCATTCTTGTTCTCATTTTTAAGAAAGAAATGAAATCGGGTATTGGGACCATGCATTGGAACCTTGTTCATTGGGTACCAGATATCTGTCAAGGCATACCGCGTGAGTTCATTTGATATCCCAATTAACTAAAACCTTTCCACCGACTTCCACACATCCAATACGATCAGACGATTATCATCCAACCCTTTCGTTGATCCAATGACTATTGTTCCTCGTTGGTTTAACATAGTGAATAAGTGAGTTCATTGGGTTTTCCTTGGCCGAGTAACAATGTGAATTCAAAGGTATAAGGACTACTCCAAGGCTTAACACTTCCATAACCCTTCTCTGGTTCTTTTTGCATGGATCTCAACAAACGAAGGATTAAATCAGGGCTTGGCTGCCCCATAATATTTTCCAAACTCACTTACCAAATTTTTGTGTGATATCCTTCGGCTCTTAAGCCTATAGCAAAGACTTCAAACCCTATGGAACTTTCTTTCCTGAAACGGGAGAAACCAGGTTTTAATGGCCTCTTGTGGCCTCCTATGCACAAGACTTACAACTAATTCATAATAT
Organism: Picea engelmannii; assembly: GCA_009831015.1. NCBI lineage: Eukaryota > Viridiplantae > Streptophyta > Pinopsida > Pinales > Pinaceae > Picea > Picea engelmannii. The sequence goes on along the minus strand of ML777687.1, from coordinate 938,715 downwards.
GTTTTAGGGAATATTCCAACACTTCATTCACCTCAATAATTATCGTTAATTTATAAAATTATAGGCTTGGTTCCCTTTCTTAGGAAACCCATCACAACAACCATATTATTGTGCACATAGTAAATATAAACACATGCTCATATTCAATTGTGTAAAGCATGCCTCGTTTTTACAGTTCCACATTCATTCAAATAAAAGGATTTTCCAATGATACAAATATTATTACTATAAATGAGGCATACATATTTATAGCACAATTACAAGCATCCAACCATTTATTTCAATTTAGTTATACCGAGTATAAGGATACTTATCTACTTTACAAGGCGTAGCTAATTAATAATTTTTACTCTGTACACAGGAAAAATGATTACTTATCTATTTATGAGTTGTATCCAACCCAACTAACTATAGGTGAGAACTTTTCCACCCAACCATAAGCTCTACTTGCTCAGTCACTTCAGCAACATGCCACCCCTGTGCTAGGCCATGATACTACCAAGGGATTCTCACAATTGACTCAACCAGTGAAAGAATGGATCAACGAGGTTACTCTTCTCCACTCCACTGGTAACAACATAAGTTTCCCCTCATTACCACTCATCTCAGGACCTCCATGATATTTATCATAGGACTTCCCTACTATATTTCCTATGCAAAATGTAGTCCTTTCATAGAGATATTGTCCCTCAGAGCCCTCCCGTTCTAGTGACAGTCTCCTTCCAACAAGAATCAATACCATGACCCACTTTTTCTCCAATATGGTCTTTGGGTATTATCTTCTCCAGCATAACCATTCATGTTTTGGGAATACATCCTAGTGTTGGATTACTAAGAGGGGGGTTGAATCATTAATAAGAAATTATATTCCTTTTAACCACACTTTATTATTCAACAATATTTAGCAGTTTATATTTAACATTCAATAGATCATCAACATCATAAATATAAAAAGAATCACATCGCAATAGATAAACAGTGAACTGGTATTTACGTGGAAACTCAAATGGGAGAAAACCATGGATTTTTTTTCTTATATATTTATCAAAAGAAAACATTCATTAGAAGCACCAACTTTTGATTCTCCAGCTACAACTGCAAGGAGGCTCCAACCCCCTATTCTCAAGCTCCAACCTAAAGGAAGCTACAACTCCCTGATTCTCTAGATCCAACCAGAAGGAGGCTATGACCCCCTAGGTTCTCTAGATATAACCGAAAGGTGGCTACAACCACCTTTCCTTGCCCCATCCTACTGCCCTGAAATATAAGTGTAGACCAACTTTCATGGGCTCTTCCACTGTCACAACCTCTATCACAACTTTGTCACTGCCACTGTCTCAGTCACAACGTTGTCACTGTCACTATGTATGTCATTGTCATATCAACATGTATATGATCCTCAACCATATAAACATGTGTCATACCATACATCAAGTGTATACCAGCATACATATTATCTCATGCATCAATCATGAATCAAAATATATGTACCATGTCATCAATGAAGTATCTCTAACAACCCATGCATGCCCCTCATGCATACATCACCATACAACATAGATATCCCTCAACCAACTACAAGTATCTCAAAGATGTAAACTATGAGAACGATATCAGTATTGTACCATACTTGAGAGTGTTTCTCACTCAACCAACTAACCAACATATACCATATCCAAGTACAAGACCAACCATACCAAGTATGCTTCAAGCATTCTCCATACCATTAGCAGATATAAGCATTAAAACAAACATATAACCATACTATAACTTTTGTAGCTGACCTGAACCTATATAATGGTGACCTGTGAACTTGTTTTCATACTCTAGGGACTTGGTACCAACATATACTCAAATTTTCATGACCTTTTTAGATGTACGTGAATTTTCCTTCAACAACCCACATATATACGTGCTTTCCTCCACTGAAGCACATGTACATATGCTCCATTACATGTTTGTAGCTCACATATAACTCAGATACTAGGGTTTTTCTAAACTTCAAGAATTTCCCCGTCAACCCTCCTTTACTACCTCAGAAAATGATGCTACAAACTTAGCAAATGATCACTAGATCACAACATAGATAAGAAATGAATAAGTGTGTGAGTTCACTTATGAATGACTCCTTGAGGTTCTTATATATTTGTGCTAGCTAACTCCTTTCCTTAAATTAGGGATTCTAGGGTTTTCTTATTACAGCAACTTTACCCTTTGACCAATGCTTGTAACCAACTAGGGGCTTCTTGTCCACTCTTTAGGGCTTCCAACTTTATAATACCATATCTCCCTAACTGTGAGGAACCACGTGGTGTTCTACATATCACTGGAAACAACATGATGAGAACTATCCATATATGAGTGTGTTACCTTCATTTACTCCATTATTCATGACCAAATTCCATGATCAACTACAAGATACTTAACCATGCTTGGGGGTTTCTTGTAGACTTCTTCAAAGCGTCTTCCTCTGAGGGACATTCTTAGAGCTATGCCATAAGGGGACCACTTTGGAGACTTCTCCAAATATACCCATCACATCAATTGACATCAATCCAATATTCGTTGACATCAATGACAACCAATTGTCCAACAATCTCCCCCTTTGGCAATGATGACAACATTTAGGCATGGAAATCCTTATTCTCATTCTCCCCCTGTGACAATTTCTCCCCCTGAATACATGCCTCTATTTCTCCATGCCTTAATCTTCTCCCCCTTTGAAATCAATGACAAAGGGCACTCCTCATCCAGGTCTTCTCCCCCTATCTACAAGCCTATGTTAACTCTACATACTTTTCTCTTCATGGTGCTTCCTCGTGTAATTATTTGATATATATATGAAAAGCATTCAAAAATTTTGTTACTTGAACTTCTTCAAGAATTTTGTTTATATACCCCTGTCCAATTAACCTTGATGTGGAAGAGATCACTGTGGGGCAGTAATTATTCCAAGTTTCTATCGTAGATACTCGAAAGGTTCCCTTGCAAGCGGTTTGGTGATGATATCTACAATCTTCTCCTTTGTCCCGACATACTCTAGCTTGATGTTATTTTCTATATCCTATTCCCGTAAGGAGTGATACTTGATTAGAATGTGCTTTGTATTAGAGTGCATCACTAGATTATTTGAAATATTGATGGCACTAGTGTTATCACAAAGTATTGAAATGTGCTCATCATACTTCACTTGCATATCCTGCAGCATCTGGTTCATCCAAAGAACTTGAGTACAACAAGTTGTTGCTGCAATGTATTTTTTCTCTATTGTGGACAAAGATACTGCTTTTTGTTTTTTACTCAACCACAATACTAGCCACTCACCCAAGTAGAAAGTTTCTCCACTCGTACTTCTTCTACCATGAATGCAACCTGCCCAGTCTGCATCTGTATAGGACACCAAAGATACATCCTTCCTTTTGGATATCATAATCCAAATTCTTTTGTTCTTTTGAGATATCTGAATATCCTCTTCATTACTAAAACATGGGATTCCTTTGGTGTTGCTTGAAACCTTGCAACCTGTCCAACTTCCTGCAACATGTCTCGTCTGGAAGCTGTCACATAGAGTAAATTGTCAATCATCGATCTATACTACCTCTGATCTGCATCCTTGGAATCGTCATCCTTACTTAACTTGCAACTTTTTTGCATAGGAGTACCGAATGGTTTACAATCTATCATTCCAAACTTCTTCAACATTTCTCTGATATGCTTTTCCTGAGAGATGAAGATACCTTTACTGCTCTGGAATATCTGAAGTCCCAAGAAGAAGGTTAATAATTCTCCAATAAATGACATCTCAAACTCATGTTGCATGTCTCTGGCAAACTTCTGAATCATTATGTCATCATCACTTCCGAATATGATATCATCTTTGTAAATTTAAATGATTAATATATTGTGTCGATTAATATTTATGTAAATATTGTTGTCTTCATTTCCTTTCCTAAATCCTCCTTGTTGTAGATATCTCTCCAGTCTAGAATACCACATTTTGGGTGCTTGATTGAGTTTGTATAGTGCTTTATACAACTTGAAAACATATCCTTCCTTCTCTGTCAACCGAAATCCTTCAGGCTACTCAATATATACTTCTTCTTGTAGATCTCCATTCAAGAATGTTGATTTCACGTCCATCTGATACACTATGATGTTTTTCGAACAAGCATAAGATAATATTAGTCTTATTTCTTCCATTCTGGCAATCAGAGAAAATGTCTCCTCAAAATCTATACCCTCAACTTGAGAGTTTCCTTTGGATACCAATCATGCTTTATTCCTGGTAACATGTTTGTCCTTATTCAACTTGTTTCTAAAGACCCATTTTGTACCAATGACATTCTTATTCTTTGCATTTGGAACCAATTCCCATGTGTTATTCTTTTCAATCTTATATAAATCTCCATCTATAGCTTTGACCTAGTATTCTTCCTTGTTGGATTCCTCAAAGCTACTTGGCTCAATAATAGATAGAATTTCTAGATGATGTTGTTCTGGTGAATGGATTCTTCTTCTACTGTCAACCCCTACATATTTCTTTCCAATTATCTGATCTGATGGATGATTCTTTAGTAATCCTCTGCTAGGTGTCTTTGGAGGTGCTTGAATTTCTTGTTTCTATTCTTCTTTCTCTACTCCTAATTGCTCTTATTCGTCTTCTTCTTCTGCTTCTTCTTCCTTCAATTCTTCTTATTCGTGGACCCGTTCCTCTGGTTATTTTATTCCTTCCTTATTCTTTCTCCCATTAGACTCATCAATTGTCACATTGATGCTTTCCACTATTTTTTTGAGTCTTAGGTTGAAGAATTTGTATTATTTCTTTTTTCTTGAATATCTAACTAGTATTCCTTTGTCAACTCGAAAGTCAAACTTTCCCATTCTTCCATCTTCTCTCTTGATGTAGAATTTACTTCAAAAGACTCTGAAATGCTTCACATGTGTTGGTATTCCTTTCCATAGCTCGTAGGGAGTATTCTCATTGTTACTTCTGAGCATTTATCTTTTTTGAATGTGAATTGTTGTGTGTACTACTTGAACCCAAAAGACATATGTTAAATTTGAATCCATCAATATAGTTCTGGCCATTTCTTGTACTGTCTTGTTCTTCCTTTCGACAACTCGATTTTGTTGAGGTTTTCTTGCTATCGAAAACTATCCTTTTATTCCATGCTCATTGTAGAAATCCATAAACTCTTTTGATGTAAATTCTCCACGATTATCTGATCTTAAACAATTGATCTCTGAATATGTTTCATTTTCAACCATCTCTTTGCATATATTGAAGATTTCAAATTCTTATAATTTATTTCTAAGTAAACAAAATGGATTCATTCTTGTATAATCATTAGAATAAAGTACTACTCACTTTTCAATCATTTTCTTCTAGTTGTTCTAACTAGATCAGTATGCACAATTTCAAGTGGCTTTGTTGTGTAATACTCTTTTGTTTTGAACTTGGTTTTGGTTTTCTTTCCTTGTAGACAATGCTTGCATAATATATCTGTTGGCTTTGAGATCTAGGGAATTTCTCTTATTGCTTCCTTCTTGTTGATCCTGATAAGGTTATGGAAGTTTATGTGACCCATTCTTTTGTGCCATAGCCAAAATTCATATTCCTTTCCTAAGCAACACTTTTCCTTCCCAATTTCATTTAACACATATATGTTTCTTGTATTTCTTACTGTTGTAGCTAATAACTTGTTTTATTTTTATTTCCTTATCTCAAATTTCATGGAATCAAACAAAAGTCTATGTCTTTGATCGCACATCTGACTTACACTCAACAAATTGTACTTCATGTCTTCAACCAATAGGACATTTTTTGTCGTGGCATCCTTGCTTACTAATTTGACTGTACCTCTTCCAATGATTCTAGTTGATTTGTCATTTACAAATGACATTGATCCATCTCTTTCCTTCTTCAAACTCAAAAATTTGTCTTTATCACCTTTCATATGCTTTGAGAAACCATTGTCAACATACCATCCTCGTTTCTTGTACTGAGCTTGTAGAGCAAGGTTACATTCTTCAGTGTTGAATTGATCTTGATTTCTTATCCATATCCTTTGTGGTTTTGGCTTATGACTGATGTGCTTTGTTTCTCTTGGATGAATAGTAAGCCTACAATCCTTAGCCACATGTCCAAAATTGTTGCACTTGGAGGATTCCACCTCATTACTCAACTATCCAAATATGTTGTAATTTCTATTTTTAGATTCATGAGGTATTCTTGGATAGTTGTTTCTTGTATACCCTTCATCAATGCTTCTATTTTTGGTATTTGATTTACAATTCACACCCTTATGTCCAAAGTTATTACATGAATAGCATGAACCAATAAATATAGTATGATACCTAGGATAGGAGGCTCTTATGAATGGTGTTGCTCTTATGAATCCTTCTTTGTCTTGGGTTCTTTTCGTCTATGGCCGATATTGACTTATGAATCTTCTAGGAGGTGCAGTGTCTTGAATCCTCGTGTCCTCTTATTTCTTAGAGAATCCTTTGACTGTCTTTTCATATACTCTTGACTCTTGTAACATCCCGCTCTGGCGCACTGAAAAAACTTATTCTTTGAGGTCACTTGCTCGCAAGTGATCCAGACTATTATGATATTAAAACATTTGTCCTTGATTATGATCTGTTATGATAGATGACATGATGTTTACTGCATTGACATAGACAGGTTCTATTGACTCGGTTTTACTGAGTGTGTAGGGTTTTGGACCTTGAGGATGCAGAGGCATCGACAGAACCCCTTGGACTCTGAATCGAGTCAGGGAGTGTGCTATTGGGGTTTGATTGTTTTACTATGATTTTAGTACATTTGATTAGATGATATGATGTGGACTTGTTCTGACATGATTGTTGATGATGAAGGCTGATGATATATTTCTGACCAGACTCACATATGGAGTAAAGGGGCCACACACGACTACCAGAGAGGTTGAGGGAGAGGTGTGGACAGTAGCCCTGCCACAGCCTACTAGCACTCCCGTCATGGCTTGAACTGTAGGTTAACGATTACCTAGTTCGAGAGGATCCACAATATCATGAGGGCAGACTGCGATAGTTTCTCATGATGATTCTAAGGGGCGCACAATAAGGCGGGGGCCTTATTCCTTAGAATCCCTTAGTCTCCCACAAGTTCACCTGGCGGAGTGTTGATTCCAGGGGTTATTGGTGTCTACCAATCAATCAAGAGGCGAGTGGCACCCTTGGAGCACGTGGTGCATCCTGAAGGGCACATCGCACAAAAGAAACACAAGAGGCGAGTGGCACCCTTGGAGCACGTGGTGCGTCCTGAAGGGCACGTTGCGCAAAAGAAACACTAGAGGCGAGTGGCACCCTTGGAGCATGTAGTGCGTCCTGAAGGGAACATCGCATTGATGATGTTAAAAGAACAAACATAGATGGCCCTAAGACTATTATCTCATTAAGAAATTTAAAAAACAACTTCCCTAATTAAAATGTCGCCTAGTTCAGAATCTAAGTCTTAAGTCTAAAACTTCGCTAGGGGTAAAATTTTGTCTACCCGTAAGAAATTCTCTCTCTAAAAATAAAATAAAATAAAAAGGGTTTAAAGTAAAAACCACTTAAGTAATAATCGTGGACCTCATAAATTTTTGGGTAAAATGAAGAGAGTATGAACTTAAATAAAAAAAATGTGGAAAAAAAAGGGGGNNTAAAGAAGAATTTAACTATTTAACTTGTGAAAGTGTAAAAGATATTAAATTATTAATAAAAAGGAAAAGGGGTTAATTTGTGCAATTGTCGTTTTGGCTCTAATAAAAAGGGGAAAGAAGGGAATGATAAAAATTAGGAAAGTAAGGAATGGAGGAAACATAATAAGGGAAATACGGGAACTTATGGTAAAAAGCGGGGTCAACATAGTAAAGAATATGCAATTAAGAACCTTCTAAATTGAACTAAATTACCAAATTCATTTGAGAGAAAGTATTTAAACCTATAAGGGAATATAGGAACACCTAGGAGTAAATTTAGGAGCAACTCTAGGTGGGTGAGGGAAATGAGACAATTTTTAATTTAAAGAAAATAATTATTGGAGGAAAGTGGGGGATGGATGCCACTTGTACGAAGGAGAATTTTTGGAATTTTTTATCAAAAATTAAAATTTAATGAGATTAGGGAAAGAATGGAAGTGCTAAAATGCTATAAAATAAAGAGAGGAGAAGGAATAAGGGGGATCGGATGTTAGTGTAACGTTACGCTGCCGGATTATTGACTTGACTGATTACTTGTGGGGAGTTGGATTTTTCCAGCTCAGAGAGGAGTGATAGCTCGGCCTTGCGAGGCGAGCTGGGAGCTAGACATACCATCTGGATAGTGTGTGGCCCCTTTGCAGCTCAGGGGGATATGGGGGAAGCAGAGTACCCCTAGTGATTGGTTGGGAGGTACCGGTGTAGTCTCGATGGTCGGCGAGCAGGAGCAGCAAGAAGCACGTGGATGACGTTCAAGGCGAGCGATAAGGCAACGGTATGATTTGTATTTTAGTAGATTAGAATGAAATACGACTTATGTTGGGATCGGTATGTCGATGCAATGGGTTGATTGGCTATTTATTTATTTACTCGGTGATTACAATTGTAACTGCTGTAACTACTTTTTTTTATTTAAATTTCTCATGTGATACAGTATTATTGTTGCAATCTTGTACAATTTTATATTCTATAGGTTTCTTGAGTATGAATTACAACTAACAAGCTATGGAAGAACCTCTTGATAATAAAATTTCTACTGTTGCTACTTACCTCTGTCAATAAGTTATTTACCTCTGTTATTTAAATAGATAAAGAAAAATTTGAATTCATTCCTTGATGGGTATCATGGAGAAATTTTGGGTATTTATCACTGTTGTAAAATTTTACAGTGTAAATTCTGAGTAAACTCTAGCCTTGTGTCTCCATCCCCTGAACAGTGAAATTCACTGTGTAATGTCACGTTGAAAAACTTTTTTCTGGTAAAATTCGGGTGGTAAATTCTTACTGTAAATTGTTCTGGAAAATTGCCTTGTAAATTCTTACCGAAGAAAACTCCCTTCTGGCAATTTCGTTTTTGTATATGGTTCATTGTTATTGTTTCTGGAAAAATTGTTTTGGTTTATGGTTACTGAAATTTGGTCTTTGGCGAATTCATTTTTGCATGTCGTGGATTGTTGGCGGTAGGCTCTATGTGTTTTTTAAAAGAAACTGAGGGCGTACTCCCTTCTGTAACTAAGACTCTGCGATCCTTAAGGATTGGGTCATTACAGTTCTGAAAAATGTGCCCTCTGTGTGCACCGTTAAAACCATTTAAACCTTATGACCTCGCACAACCTCTTAATGCTTGTTCGTTATGCTGACTGTGGTGGATGGGTGACCACCTTTATTGCATATGTCTAGCCTTTAAGACCTCAACTGGAACTATATTTTTGTGCTGAGAACCGTCGTTTTCTATGAAATGTTCCAACCCTTAATGTTTGAATCTGAGGTCAACCATCGCCTCACAGGGATTTTACAATTTAGGTTATCCACGGAGGACAGGGACAAGTGTGTCGAAGAGGCATTGCCTACGCTTCTGTTTTGTGTGGTCGAGCAGCTTTGCTCTTTATAGATTAAGAGTTGAAATTTTGTTTATAGATTTAACATTCTTACTCTTGGCATTCATCGCTCAAATGGTTGGTAGACGCCTTTATCTTCTATTTTTAGAAATTTTAAACTCTGTCAATTTGAAACGAAGGGCTTGATGTGCAAGATCTGTCTGAGGCACTGCCATCTTTGGAAGGAAATCGGGTGGTGATTAAAACTCCTGAAATAGTTCTTCAAAACCTTTAAAACCCACCCCAACTTTCCACCTTCTAATGGACGTGAGTATTGAAGAAGGCACCCATATGTGGGGCGTCGAAGAATAGCTATGGCATGAAGGGCTGTAACTCGTTTTTAAAGCCTTTATCTTTATCATTTATACACTTATAAATTCGCCCCTACAAACAGTCTTCAGTCCATACGTTTTTTCCCCTGCTAGCCATGTCAAGTTTCATGTTATTTTTTTCTCTGTACTGTGTTCAATTCTTACTCTTTTTCCCACCTCTGTGAGTCGCGTGAGGTACGGCTGTGGTGGGATTCTCTAATAGCTGCCAGTGATGGCTGCTAGTATGAGGCGTGAATTCTTGCATGCGCATCAGTTTCCCATTTGGTCTGGCATGCCCCCCACTGCCGCTATATTTTGTTAATGATAACATAATTAGTGTTTGATAAAAGGAATGAATTTTATTGATATTCTTTTTGCAAAATTATTATAATATCTAATGTAATGTTGGTTCTGTTTTAGGGTAATGTTAGTGCAATATAAAGCTAATGTAATTCTATTGTTAGATAACAAGAATGTAATTTATTGATATTTTTTTTGCAAAATTATTATAATATAAAATTTAATGAAAGGTTAATGTTAATGCTAAAAACTATAGAACGCTAATTCTCCATGCCATTATTGCATATGGAATGTTAATGTAACACAATGCTTAATGTTAATACTAATGTATACGGAATGCCAATTTTTCAATACTATCATTGTTCATGGTAATGTTAAAGTAGTGTAATGTTTTATGTTAATGCTAATATTCATGGTAATGTTAATGTTAATATGGTCTTCGTTTTATGGTAATGATAATGTAACTGTTATAGATAACATTTAAGGGGTAAGGTGATTGTCATTTTATTTAGTTATTATAATATAAATGGTAATATGGTTATTATTTTATGGTAATGATGTTGAAATTTTATTATCATTGATAACAGATAAATGTAATGTCTTGAACAAGTACAATAAGTCATTATGATTAGTAAATGGGTATTTGAAATTAATTGCATGTACTTATTTTAAGGTTGGTTGGTAACTCGTCGACCAACAGAATTTAAATGAAGTGATTGATCTGTACTTGTTTCCATTTGAGTCGTAGGTAATACTGAGTCTTGACTAATGGTTGATTTATTGTCGGTGTCCTTTTGACTTGTGCCTTCCGTAGAGGACATGGTCATTCATAACTTTTGTTGTACTTGGTTGTAAACAATATTTGCTTGGTCTGCTTGTGTCGAGCGGGATGTAGACACCTCCATGTTCCTCAGAACAGTCGCCATCCCTGAGACCTTAAATGGTTAAAATCGATGGGAACATGGGCTTGAGTGTTTCTTATGTGTCTTGGAGGTCCTAACCATTGCAAGGTAGGATGGGCGAGTAGCCAATCTTACTTATTGTCATTTGATCATCATTAAATGCATGCAGTTACTTATTGTGCGTCTTATGTCATCTTGTTGTGTTCATCATGGTTTGCGTCTTGTTCATCGTCGGGTGGTGACACAGAGTATAATGTCTTGTTACCTTTGTACACACACACACAAAAAAAAAAAAAATGTACTTGTTGTCTTGTTACATATGGTATCAGAGTGTGTTCAACCCGCGACTTGGGATCGCTACAGCTTCCGTTGACATGATTTGATTATAATGTTGCTAATCGAGTTGATTGTGTGCGTGCAGGTAATCATGGTTAGAGGACACCGTGGAGGCAGATGATAGGGTTCTAGGGGAGGAGGCACGACACCTCCAGTAGCATCCACACCTAAGGGGTCTAACCCCCAGGGAGACGAGCATGTTCTTGAATAGGAGCAGATAGCAGTTGGTGATGTAGTCAAGATGATGAGATATTTTCAGCGCATGTATGAGGCATTGATCAACCGTTTGGACAGAGATGAGGCCAAGGCATCGAAACCCGCTGAGGTTCCACCACGCGCATTGGTCGTTACTAGTAGAATTCACTGTGAACACGAGAAGGTCAAATTTCCCAATTTCTTTGGTGCCCCGGACAGCGTCGCTGCCAAGTCATGGTTGGAGAACATGGTGATGTGCTTCACACTTCACAATTATACCTCCGACATGAAGGTCCACATGGCGGTCTTTCAACTAAAGGGAAGCGCTCTTCTATGGTGGAAGACGCTCCTACCACAGCTGAACATGACCGTCGAAGACGTGTCATGGGAACTGTTCGAGGAACGGTTTCGAGAGAGGTACCTTTCAGAGGAATTCATTGCACATCAGCTCAATGAGTTCAATGCCTTATGACAGGGAGGTCGTATGGTGCTCGAGTACGAGGCCTGTTTTATGGAGCTACTCCGGTATGCTCTGCACCTTAACATAGAGAAACTTAAGGTCAACGGGTTCGTGTTCAGCCTTAACGGAAGCCTGTGTGCAAAGGTTAGGATTTTTATGCCTCAAACCTTGCACAATGTCGTCCAGAAGGCCCTCATAGTAGAGGAGGATCTTATCAGTGGGGATCAGACCAGGACTCCAATGAGACCACCAAGGCAGGTTTCATCTGGAACATAGCAGCACTAGACACCAGCAAGACATACATCGGGATATCGTGGCTTCTAGAGGGGATCCACTTTCACTACACCCCAGCGACCTTCGCCTCAGTAGCGGACACCTTATCAGGGAACATAGCATCAGCAGCAGCATCGCCCGTAGCAGCAGCAATTTAGGCCTATTCAGCAGAACAGACCAGGGTTCCAGGCTGGTGGGCCATCATCTTCTACTTCGGGTACCAGGACTATTGGGCCGAAGAAGGGGTGTTGGACGTGTGGGGAGCCACACTACCAGTGCAACTGTCCTGTGGAGAGGACCAGAGCGTCCGAATCAGCCAGACCCACTACAGTGGTAGATATGGGCAAGGCCCATTGGATTCATGCAACGGTGAATAACTGCCAGGCAGAGCATCAGTCGACTGTGCTCGGGATGACAGGTATTGTCGCTGACCAGACCCTTAGTATTTTGATAGATCCTGGTGCTACCGAGAGTTTCATTTCTGGTGCAGTGCTAAAAAGGATTAAGGTAAAGGTAGTCGAACGAGATGAGTTTAGCTTCGTAGATATGGCATTGGGAGAAAAACAGAAGGTTGGAGGAAAGGTTACGGGCTATGCCCTTAACCTAGGAGAGTTTGTCACGAGGACGAACTTGTACATCATGATCTTAGGATCTTATGATGTCGTAATTGGTATGGATTGATTGGAATCGCATGAGGCGATACTCAACCATAAGACAAAATGTTTGATCTTGGTTGATGATGAGGGACAGAGGCGTGTGATTGTAGGTCGGAACCAGGGAGTTTCCATAAGGTTCATATCTTCCTTACAGCTACGGAAGAGTATGCGCAAGGGGTTCAATCTTTATGCGATCCTTGCGTTAAACGAGAAGGGAGTAGCGGAAGGTCTGGAACACCTTCTGGTGGTGAAGGAGTTTGCGGACGTATTTCCAGAGCAGTTACCTGGGATGCCGCCAGAAAGGGAATTGAAGTTTACCATAGACCTGAAATAGGGGAATGAACCGATAGCAATAACACCTTATCGGATGTTGACCCCGGAGTTGCAAGAGTTGAAAATGAAACTGAAGGATTTTCTGGACCTGGGACTGATATGTCCTAGTGTGTCACCGTGGGTTGCACCTATTATTTTCATTCGGAAGAAGGACAGATCGTGGAGGCTTTGCATTGACTACCGTCAACTGAACAAGGCTACGATCAAGAATCAGTATCCCTTTCCAAGAATTGATGATTTGTTCGATCAAATGAAGGGTGTGACGATGTTCTCCAAGATCAATTTGCGATTAGGGTATCACCAGTTATGGATCAAGAAGGATGACGTCCCTAAGACTGCCTTGAAGACGAGGTTTGGACACTACGATTTTACTGTTTTACCATTTGGACTAACAAATGCCCCAGGGGTATTTATGAGTTTGATGAACAGGGTGTTCCGCAAGTACTTGGACAAGTTCATCCAAGTATTCATTGACGATATTTTGATCTACTCTCAAACAATGAAGGAGCATGACGAGCACTTGCGCTTGGTACTACAGTGTCTGCGACAACACAAATTGTATGGAAAGTTGTCCAAATGCTCTTTTTATCAATCGAAGATTCACTACTTAGGGCATGTCATCTTTGGCGAAGGTATCGTCGTGGATCCAGCCAAGGTCAAGGCTATTATGGAATGGCCTACGCCAACGAATGTCACGGAAGTGCGTAGCTTTATGGGTTTAGCAGGATACTATCGACGGTTTATCGAGAGATTTTCGAAGATAGCAAATCCTATCACAGAATTGCAGAAGAAAAACAAGAAGTTTGTTTGGACTGAGAAATGCATGGAATCATTTCGTAGGCTTAAGGAGTTGTTAACCACAGCACCGATACTAAAGGTCCCTAACATGGACACGGACTTCTTGGTATGCACTAACGCATCCAAGGAAGGTTTAGGTGGAGTCGTGATGCAAGACGGACGATTAATTGCTTACATTTCGAGGAAACTGAGAAGGCATGAGGAAAACTATGCGACGCATGATTTGGAGTTATTAGCCATCATATATGCCTTGAAGGTTTGGAGACACTACCTTGTTGGATGAAAATTTGACCTAAAGACTGATCATTGTGGACTACAACACATTTTTACGCAAAGTGACCTGAACGCGCGACAACGACGTTGGTCAGAATTGCTTAGCAAGTACGAATTTGAGATTACTTACATAAAGGGAACAGTGAACCGAGTGGCAGATGCTTTGAGTCAGAGACCATGCATCTTTTCAGTGTTTCCTCTTCAGACGAATCCATGTGAGAACATTCTCACTTTACAACGTGACGATGACTGGTACAAAGAGGTCGAGGGTTTTATCGGACAAAAAACAATGATGGTACCATGATATGAGGGATTTTCATTTGATAGTGATGAGTTATTGAGGTTTAAAAGTCGGATTTACGTACCGCCAAACAACGAGTTGAGGATGTTGATCCTAAGCGAGGCTCATAGAGCAGTTTACATGGCTCACTCGGGAGTCACGAAGATGAGGGTAGACCTTAAACCCTTATTATTCTGGAAGGGAATGAAGGCCGACATAGTCAACTATGTGGCCAGATGTCTAGAGTGTCAGCAGGTAAAGGCTGAACATAGACACCCAGCAGGATTAATTCAACCACATGCAATCCCAGAATCGAAATGGGAGGTTATTTCGATGGATTTCATTGTTGGATTGACACTGACGGCAAGGAAACATGACTCAATTTTCGTAGTAGTAGACACTCTGATGAAGAGTGCTCACTTTATTCCTGTGCGTACAACGTATCAGGCACCTGACATAGCTAGAGTTTTCATCAGTGAGATTGTGAGGCTACATGGTGTGCCTAAGAGAATTATATCTGATCGAGGATCGATTTTTACTAGACGATTTTGGATGAGTTTCCAAGAGGCCTTGGGAACCCAACTTAACTTTAGTACTGTGTATCACCCGGAGACTGACGGACAGACAGAACAAATGAACCAAACCTTGGAGGACATGTTTCACATGTACATGATGGACCAACAAAAGCATTGGGAATAATTCTTGCCTCTAGTAGAGTTCGCTTACAACAACAGTTACCAGAGCACCATTAAGATGGCGCCTTTCGAGTTTCTTTACGGGCGACCGTGTCAGATGCCTTTGAGTTGGGATCGACTTGAGGATAGGGTCCTGGTGGGACCAGAAGCGATCCAAGAAATGGAAGAGAAAATGCAAACCAAAAGACAAAGGATTAAAGAAGCACAAGATCGACAGATGAGTTATGCCGATGCACACCGAGTCGACTGTAGTTATGAGGTCAGTGATCTAGTCTTCTTACGGGTTAAACCACATAAGAGTTCGATCAAGTTTGGGAAGGGAGCTAAACTCTCTCCTAGGTTCGTGGGACCTTTCAAGATTGTGGAGAGAAAGGGGCCTGTGGCCTATCGACTAGCCTTGCCTGATTCTTTGAGGCATATGCACGATGTTTTTCATGTATCTGTTTTGAGACATTATATTAGTGATCCTACACATGTGATTGACATGAGTTCCTTGCAGATATCAGACGAGGGAGCACTCATGAATGAGTTGGTCCACATATTAGATCATTGCGTTCGACAGTTACGACGTCGAATGGTAGATCAAGTCAAGGTCCAGTGGGACAATTATAGTCCGCACTCGGCGACCTGGGAGGACGCATATGATATGCGCCAGCAATTTCCATTTTTGTTTGATAGATAGACTTGTGATACTATGATACATTTATTTCGGCATTTATACTATGAAACTTTGGGATGAACTTTAGACCAAGAGGAGGTGTATGTAACATCCCGCTCTGGCGCACTGAGAAAACTTATTCTTTGAGGACACTTGCTCGCAAGTGATCCAGACTATTATGATATTAAAACATTTTTCCTTGATTATGATGCATTATGATAGATGATGTGATATTTATAGCATTGACATAGACAGGTGCTATTGACTTGGTTTTACTGAGGGTGCAGGGTTTTGGACCTTGAGGATGCAGAGGCATCGATGGAACCCCTTGGACTCTGGATCGAGTTAGGGAGTGTGCTATTGGGGTTTGATTGTTTTACTATGATTTTAGTACATTTGATTAGATGATATGATGTGGAATTGTTCTAACATGATTGTTGATGATGCAAGCTGACGATAGCTTTCCGACCAGACTCACATATGGAGTAAAGGGGCCACACATGACTACCAGAGAGGTTGAGGGAGAGGTGTGGATAGCAACCCTACCACAGCCTACTAGCACTCTCGTCGTGGCTCGAACTGTAGGTTAACGATTACCTATTTCGAGAGGATCCACGATGCCATGAGGGTAGACTGCGACAGTGTCTCATGATGATTCTAAGGGGCACGCAATAAGGTGGGGGCCTTATTCCTTAGAAGCCCTTAGTCTCCCATAAGTTCACCTGGTGGAGTGTTGACTCCAAGGGTTATTGATATCTACGAATCAGTCAAGAGGCGAGTGGCACCCTTGGAGCACGTGGTGCATCCTGAAGGGCACGTTGCACAAAAGAAACACAAGAGGTGAGTGGCACCCTTGGAGCACATGGTGCGTCCTAAAGGGCACGTCGCGCAAAAGAAGCACTAGAGTCAAGTGTCACCCTTGGAGCACGTAGTGCGTCCTAAAGGGCACGTCGCGTTGATGATGTTAAAGGAACAAACATAGATGGCCCTAAGACTATTATCTCATTAAGAAATTTTAAAAACAACTTCCCTAATTAAAATGTCGCCTAGTTCAAAATCTAAGTCCTAAGTCTAAAACTTCGCTAGGGGTAAAATTTTGTCTACCCGTAAGAAATTATCTCTCTAAAAAAAAAAAAAAGGTTTAAAGTAAGAATCACTTAAGTAATAATTGTGGACTTCATAAATTTTTGGGTAAAATGAAGAGAGTATGAACTTAAATAAAAAAAATGTGGAAAATAAAGGGGGGGGGGGTAAAGAAGAATTTAACTATTTAACTTGTGAAAGTGTAAAAGATATTAAATTATTAATAAAAAGGAAAAGGGTTTAATTTGTGCAACTGCCATTTTGGCTCTAATAAAAAGGGGAAAGAAGGGAATGATAAAAATTAGGAAACTAATGAATGGAGGAAACATAATAAGGGAAAGAGGAAAACTTATGATAAAAAGCGAGGTCAACATAGTAAAGAATCTACAATTAAGAACCTTCTAAATTGAACTAAATTACCAACTTCATTTTAGGGAAAGTATTTAAACCTGTAAGGGAATCTAGGAACACCTAGGAGTAAATTTAGGAGCAACTCTAGGTGGGTGAGGGAAATGAGACAATTTTTAATTTAAAGAAAATAATTATTGGAGGAAAGTGGGGGATGCATGCCACTTGTACGAAGGAGAATTTTTGGAACTTTTTATTAAAAATTAAAATTTAATGAATTAGGGAAAGAATGGAAGTGCTAAAATGCTATAAAAGAAAGAGAGGAGAAGGAAGAAGGGGGATCGGATGTTAGCGTAACGTTATGCTACCAGATTATTGACTTGACTGATTACTTGTGGGGAGTTGGGTTTTCCCAGCTCAGAGAGGAGTGGTAGCACGGCCTTGCAAGGCAATTTGGGAGCTAGACATACCATATGGATAGTGTGTGGCCCCTTTGCAGCTCGAGGGGCTACAGGGGAAGCAGAGTACCCCTAACGATTGGCTGGGAGGTATCGGTGTAGTCTGGACGGTCGGTAAGCGGGAGCGGCACGAAGCACGCGGACGACGTTTGAAGTGAGTGATAAGGCAACAGTATGATTTTTATTTTAGTAGATTAGAATGAAATACGACTTATGTTGGGATCGGTATGTCGGTGCAATGGGTTGATTGGATATTTATTTATTTACTCGATGATTACAATTGTAACTGTTGTAACTGCTTTTTTTTATTTAAATTTCTCATGTGATACAGTATTATTGTTGCAATCTTGTACAATTTTATATTCTATAGGTTTCTTGAGTATGAATTACAACTAAGAAGCTATGGAAGAACCTCTTGATAATAAAATTTCTACTACTGCTACTTACCTCTATCAATAAGTTATTTACCTCTGTTATTTAAATAGATAAAGAAAAATTTGAATTCGTTCCTTGATGGGTATCATGGCAAAATTTTGGGTATTTATCACTGCTGTAAAATTTTACTATGTAAATTCTGAGTAAACTCTAGCCTTGCGTCTCCATCCCGTGAATGGCAAAATTCACTATGTAATGTCATGCTGAAAAACTCTTTTCTGGTAAAATTCGAGTGGTAAATTCTTACTGTAAATTGTTCTGGCAAATTGCCTTGTAAATTCTTACTGAAGAAAACTCCCTTCTGGCAATTTCATTTTTGTATATGGTTCAGTGTTATTGTTTTTGGAAAAATTGTTTCGGTTTATGGTTACTGAAATTTAGTCTTTGGCGAATTCATTTTTGCATGCCGTGGATTGTTGGCGGTAGGCTCTGCATGTTTTAAAAATAAAATGAGGGCGTACTCCCTTCTGTAACTAAGGCTCTTTGATCCTTAAGGATTGGGTCATTAGAATTCTAAAAAATGCGCCCTCTGTGTGCACCGTTAAAACCATTTAAACCTTATGACCTTTCACAACCTCTTAATGCTTGTTCATTATGCTGACTGTGGTGGATGGGTGACCACCTTTATTGCGTATGTCTGGCCTTTAAGACTTAAAATGGAACTGTATTTTTGTGCTGAGAACTGTGGTTTGCTATGAAATGTTCCAACCCTTAACGTTTTAATCCGAGATCAACCATCACCTCACAGGGATTTTACAATTTAGATTATCCACAGAGGACAGGGACAAGTGTGTCGAAGAGGTGTTGCCTACGCTTCTGTATTGTGTGGTCGAGCAGCTTTGCTCTTTATATATTAAGATTTGAATTTTTTTTTATAGATTTAACATTCTTACTCCTGGCATTCATCACTCAAATGGTTGGTAGAGGCCTTTATCTTCTATTTTTAGAAATTTTAAACTCGGGTAATTTGAAATGAAGGGCTTGATGTGCAAGATCTATCCGAGGCACTGCCAGATTTGGAAGGAAATCGGGTGGTGATTAAAACTCCTGAAACAGTTCTTCAAAACTTTTAAAACCCACCCCAACTTTCCACCTTCTAACGGATGTGAGTATTGAAGAAGGCGCCCATATGTGGGGCGTCGAAGCATAACTCTGGCATGAAGGGCTGTAACTCATTTTTAAAGCCTTTATCTTTATCATTTAAAGACTTATAAATTTTCCCCTGCAAACGGTGTTCAGTCCATACGTCTTTTCCCCTGCCAGCCGTGTCAAGTTTCATGCTATTTTCGTCTCTGTACTGTGTTCAATTCTTACTCTTTTTCCCACCTCTGTGGGTCGCATGAGGTATGGCTGTGGCGGGATTCTCTGACAGCTGCCAATGATGGCTACCAGTATGATGCGTGAATTCTTGCATGCGCATCAGTTTCCCATTTGGTCTGGCACGCCCCCCACTGCCGCTAGATTTTGTTAACAATAACATAATTAGTGTTTGATAAAAGGAATGAATTTTATTGATATTCTTTTTGCAAAATTATTATAATATGTAATGTAATGTTGGTTCTGTTTTAGGGTAATGTTAGTGCAATATAAATCTAATGTAATGCTATTGTTAGATAACAGGAATGCAATTTATTGATATTCTTTTTGCAAAATTATTATAATATAAAATGTAATGAAAGGTTAATGTTAATGCTAAAAACTATAGAACGCTAATTATCCATGCCATTATTGCATATGGAATGTTAATGTAACGCATTTCTTAATGTTAATACTAATGTATACGGAATGCCAATTTTTCAATACTATCATTGTTCATGGTAATGTTAAAGTGGTGTAATGTTTTATGTTAATGCTAATATTCATGGTAATGTTAATGTTAATATGGTCTTTGTTTTATGGTAATGATAATGTAACTGTTATAGATAACATTTAAGGGGTAAGGTGATTGTCATTTTATTTAGTTATTATAATATAAATGGTAATATGGTTATTATTTTATGGTAATGATGTTGAAATTTTATTATCATTGATAACAGATAAATGTAATGTCTTGAACAAGTACAATAAGCCATTATGATTAGTAAATGGGGATTTGAAATTCATTGCATGTACTTATTTTAAGGTTGGTTGGTAAATCATCGACCAACAGAATTTAAACGAAGTGATTGATCTGTACTTGTTTCCATTTGATTCGTAGGTAATACTGAGTCTTGAATGATGGTTGATTTATTGTCGGTGTCCTTTTGACTTGCGCCTTCCATAGAGGACATGGTCGTTCATAACTTTTGTTGTACTTGGTCGTAAACAATGTTTGCTTGGTCTGCTTGTGTTGGGTAGGATGTAGACACCTCCATGTTCCTCAGAACAGTCGCCAGCCCCGAGACCTTAAATGGTTAAAATCGATGGGAACCTGGGCTTGAGCGTTGCTTATGTGTCTTGGAGGTCCTAACCATTGCAGGGTAGGATGGGCGGGTAGCCAGTCTTACTTATTGTCATTTGATCATCGTCAAATGCATGCAATTACTTGTTGTGTATCTTATGTTGTCTTGTTGTGTTCATCGTGGTTTGCATCTTGTTAGTTGTTAGGTGGCGATGCAGAGTATAATGTCTTGTTACCTTTGTACACACGCACACAAAAAAAATAAAAAAAATGTACTTGTTGTATGAGGTTCGTCATCGTAACGAGGAGGTTGTTACAACTCTACTTCTTATATTGTTGATTTGGAGCTTGAACATTTCTTTGTTTGTGTCTGATTGTATCCTAGTCCATATCTGTCATAATAAAGCCTTTGATTGTTGATGATATGATCCAATATCTTGGTGTTGTTTTCCTGCATATTATTCTTCTGGAGATCTTTCTTTAAAGTGACTACCTCTACCTCTAAGCATTCAATGGTTATGTCATTTTCTTCCAACTATTCTCTGAGTGCTTATTTTATTCTCTTGTATTCTTCTTCTTGGACTTTTAACTTTGCAATCTTCTGCTCAACTTCTTTGGAGTTTTGATATTCTTCTCTCTTATTTAGTTCTTCCTGGAGTGATTTGTTTATTTTATTTTCCCTTTTTATAACTTCAATGGAACTCCTCAATTCTTCCATGAGATCAACGCTTGCCTCTTCATATTCCTTTTCAGATTCTTCTTCATCAGAGTCTTCTACTTCCACGAATAGTACCCATTTTGTATCATTTTCACTAACTTCATCTTTGTCTGACAAGGAACTGTCTTCCTTGGTGCAAAGACTTTTCTTGAAAATTTTATTTTTGTGCCTTTTGGCTTTATGTATTTGTTTCTTTTTAGCTTCATCCTCTTCATTTATTTTCTTTTTCTTGTGGGGACATTGGTTAGAAAAATTACCAACACCATCACAATTAAACAAAATCAATGGAAGCTTACCTTTGTACTTTACGGTTCTTGGATTTAAATTTTTGACGAAGTTGGCTATTTCTTCATCATATTCGGAACCATTGCTCCTGCTGGAATCTAACTTTGACTCCTGCTTGCGAACTGACTTTGGATGTTGCTTGTTCATTTTCTTTGACTTCTTAGATTCCTTGAATGTGACTTCTTTCATAACTGGATTGTCTTGTTCTTTCCTCATCTCATAAGTTGTGTGTATCCCATGTAGTTCGTCCATGGTCATTGTAGCTAGATCCACTCTTTCTTCTAGGGAAGAAATCTTTGAATCAAATCTCATTTGTAGAGAGCTTAATGCCTTTTGACAACAATCAATTCCTTTACCTCGTCTCCCAAGCCTTTGATTCCATTTACTATTTCATTGATGCATAGAAAATAGGTGTTGTAGGAAAATTCCCCTGCGGACAGGTGAATATCCTCTTGGATTATAGACCCCTATTACCAAGACATAAATATGTTAACGTTGGAAACTAACATTCCTTTAAACTTAGTTAAACTAGTCAAAGGGAGAAGAGGAAGAAAGTATGATGTACCTTTTTTCTGAAGCTTGTCCTCGCTTAATCCAGGTTGAACTTGATCTTCAAGCTCCTTAATGATATCTGCAATCCAATATAAAAAAAATATAACACAGACTTCCTACTCTACCATGATTAGTTTAAACTAAATTTATCAATGAAAGACAAGTATATGCAACCATACACAAACTTGAAGGAAATAGCCAAGCATATATTAATGAGAACATTACAAGGCACTTACAATCTGTAGATGTAGTTTCAACAATGTCTCCAAGTCCTTCTTGTCCAACCCCTTTCTCGAAAGATTCACGATCAAAATGGCAATACTTTTTGTTGATTATTCTCTCCATGTTCACCATCAGAATGCCTTTTTTTGTAGGATTTGAGAGGCTCAACCACCTTAGTCATATTTGGAATAAGTTGAGGATATGACTCCAGCAGTTGTGGCATCTCCCTTAGATGTTGTTGATTAAGGTTGGTTGTCATTGATGTCAACCCTTGAAGAAATCCCCGTAGCACAAAGGTTGGGCAATGGATCCAAGATTTTTTAATGTAAATATGACTTGTTATTGTCTTCTCATGGTTGATAATAAGTATAAATGGATGAATTTCAAAGTGGTTCCCTTATGGTGAAAACCCTCACGGGAAGACGCTTTGCGGATTGAGTTATCCTAGAAGTATGGTTAGAGAACTCATGCTTATTTGTGGAATAATGAGATGAACGTCAGTGAATTTTTCTGTGAAATTATCCTAGATGGATAGTGTTTGTCATTCCATTTCTGGTGGTATGTGGAACGTCACATAACTCCTCATGGTTAGAGAGTTATGGCCATGAGAAGTTGGAGAACCCAGGTTTGGGTAATGGACCCAAGTTTGTTTGATGGATAAAGGTATGATTTTTGTTATATTTCCAGGTAATACTATTCTATATGGATAGTATATGTCATTCAATTTCTATTGGTATGTGGAATGTCACATAACTCCTCACGGTTTGAGAGTTATGGTCTTATGAAGTTGGAGGACCCTCATATGTCATCTAGAAGCCCCAAAAGGTCAAAGTAATCAAAGTGGTTTAAGAGATTTAAAAGGTAAATAATAAAGTGAAGTGATGAGTGTACTATAATTCAAATTGAATACAAAATAAATTAATTCAATAATAAATTTAATGGAGAAATTAGAAGTGGGTTAACCCTAAAATAAAGAAAGTGGGCCAAGTGACCTAGAAGATGTTTTTAAGGAAGCTACTTGGAGAGTATAAATAAGACGAAAGGCTCTCTCATTTAAGACACACTTGAGAATATTGAATACCTATAGATTTTTGAGGTAAACAAAGGATATCTAAGTGGAATTTCTGAGGAAATTGAAGAAAAGAAGGCCAGAATTCAAGGAAGGATAAATTCTTTTGATGATGTTTTTTAAGGTATGTTTGTTTTTCAGGTCATCTCACCATTTTCGCAATAACTTTTTTTTATAGAATGATTCAGACCGTAAAATTTCTATGCCATTGAGGAAACATATCCAAGTATCTGTGGTAAAAAATTCATCTTGTGGGTCATTGTATTTTTGTAGTTACACTCCATGGAAAATAAGGTTTGTGGCTAGTCCTAAAACTAGTCAAAAGCAGGTGTTTTGGGTAAAAACATCATAACTTCTTCATAATAGATCCAAATTTAGTAATAAAAAATTTGTTGGTTAGAGTACATTATTTAGTATGATGTGTAAAATTTTAAGATCAATTCAACAAATATTCCATGCGGGGCATGCTCTACAAGGTCACTCTCTAGAATAAGCCAGAATTCAATAAGGTGTGCCATTGTTTCCATAACATCTTTTCTGAGAGGTTATAAGTAGTGACACCTAGAGGAATTGCATAAAACACACTGAAGAACATTTTTTATTAGGTTTATATCTTTATTCATTACAGGTACAAAGTTATTATTATTTCAAGTTAGGGTTGTTGACTAATCCAAAACTAGTCTTGTGAGACTAAAGAAACATTTGATGAAAATGTTAGTCTCTTGTTATTAAAGTTAAGGAAGGTTTGTAGGTATGTGATCATATAAACTAGGTCTATTACAAAGTTACAAATCATATTTGGATGATGAAATTGATGAGGGATTTTGGTTGAGGTACAAGTTGGGTACATGGTTGAAACAAGTAGTTGATGAGTTGGCACATACATGAAGTGTATAGTTGATGATGTTGGTACATATTGATGAGCCATAGTTGATAAGTACTTGACACATCATTGGTACATACTTTGTACATGGTTGGTTGTAGTTGTGTATGGTACAAGTTGATTACAGATTGTTTGGTACAGGTTGGTGCATGGTTGATGCACTTTTTTATGGTACAGGTTGATTACAGGTTCAGGTATAGGTTGATGCATGGTTGATGCATGGTTCAGGTTTATTGGTACATGTTTATAGCGGTATATCTCATGGTGATAATGTGACAGTGGTTCCATCATTCTACTTCTACTTCAAGGCGGTTGGATGGGGCAAGTACAGGTGGTTGTAGCCACTTTCTGGTTGTATCTGGAGAACATAGGGGGTTGTATCCTCCTTTTAGTTGTAGCCAGCGAATTGGAGATTTGGAGCATCCCTCGGGTTGTAGCCTGAGAAACTAGGGGGTTGGAGCCTCCTTCCAGTTGCAGCTAGAAAACAAAGGAAGTTGGTGTTTCCAATGAATGTAATTCTTCAAGACATATAAGATAAAGCATTATGTTGTTTTATTTCGATTTGGGTTTCCACGTAAAACACTGGTGTACTGTGTATGTGTGTGATTGTTCATTTCTTATTGCTCATTATTGGATAATAATTCTACATTGATATAACATTTGGATTATTTGGAGAAAAAATATTATAATTACGTTATTACTGATTCACCCCCCCTCTCAGTAAGCCAACAATTGGTATCAGAGAAGTTTCCTTCAGAAATCAGTTTAACTACTTAAAGGTAGATCATGGAGAGTACCAACTCATATAAAAATGGAATACCACACTTTGATGGATAGAAGTATGTTTTTTGGAGCATAAGGATGAAGACATATAAACAAGCACAGGGGTTTGAAATTTGGCAATCAATTGTAGATGGATACATATTACCAGCAGTTCCACCAACAAATGACAAAGCAGTGAAACTTGGTCAGAATAATTCCAAAGCTACAAATTCACTTTTGAATGGTCTCAGTGAAACAGTATTCACCAAAGTTGCACATTGTAAATCCGCCAAAGAGATTTGGGACAAGCTTCGAAATATTTATGAAGGAGATACAAAAGTCAAAGCAGCAAAACTTCAAACTTACAGAGGTCAATTCGAACAACTAAAAAAGAAGGAAGATGAGAATATTGCAGCCTACTTCTTAATAGTTGACGAAATAGTGAATGCAATCATAGGATTGGGAGAAGAAATCGAAGAATCTGTAATTGCTCAAAAGGTACTAAGATCTCTTCCTATGAGATTCAACCCTAAGATATCAGCACTAGAAGAAAGATCGGATCTGAACTCAATAACCATAGAAGAACTGCATGGAATCTTCACATCATATGAAATGAGAACTGAACAGGAAAATCCATATGTAAAAGAAGCAGCCTTCAAAGCATCCAAAAGATTAAATCAAAAGAAAAAGGAACAAAAAGAATATAGCAGCAGCAGCGACGTCTTGAAAGATGATGAAGAAGTGGCCAACTTCTTCAAAAGACTGAATAAGGGAACCAATGGTAAGTATAGAGGTAATATTCATTTAATTTGTTTTAATTGTGATGGTATTGTTCATTTTGATAACAAATGTCCTCATAAGAAAAAGAGAAATGATGAAGGTTACTGAAAAGAAAAACACACATTTAAAGGAAAAAAAAACTACAAGCAGAACTAGAAAAGAAAAAGGACACTCAAGAACTAGAACAAATGATCACAAGATTGAAGGTTCAAATAGAAGAAGATAAAAGAATTGAAAAAACACTCAAAGAACAACTATAAGAAAAGAACAAGATCATTGGAAACTTGGAAGCAGAGATTGTCACACTAAGAAAGAATATTCAAAAGAAAAATATGCAGAATAGCTCAAAAGTTATGGATGACATTATTAGCAGTCAAAAATCTCATCTTGACAAGTCTGGACTTGGATACAATCAGATAGAAAATGGATTAAGCTCCAAAACAACAGAGTAAGAAACAAATCCAAAAAGTTATGCAGAAATAATCAAATGGGATAGGAAGATGTACAAGGAAGATTACAGAGACACTTCTCCACTGAGAAGATTCATATTTCATAATCAACAACAGACAAATAGGCCTCAAGAAGAAGAATGATTCATAAGAGCACCTTCTTTCAGAAGATCTTCAACTCCCAGGTATCAAACTATATTTTTTGGTTTATGTTATGCATGTAATAATTTTGGACATAAAGTTGTGAATTGAAGAGCTAAAAACAGGAACAATAACAACTTTGAGAGTCATACACAAAGGGGTTACTCAATAAGACCTAGCGAAACACAAAGAATAAGTTACAATAGGTTTGAATCTTTGAGCACTGAAGTGGAATGTTACAAATGTAACAATTTTGGATACGTGGCCAAAAATTGTAGAATGAAAGTCCCTCCTAAAGAACCTCAACAGAATAACAATAGTCACAGGCAATAACCTCAGAAAACGACATGGATAAGAAAGAAATATCAATATAGCAATGAAGAATGCATAGTCACTCTACAAGCTAAGCAGAAGAAACACGATTGGTATGTTGACAGTGGGTGTTCAAAATAGATGACAGGTGATAGAGACAAATTTCTTACATTGTGAAAGGAAAGAAATGGATCAGTCTCCTTCGGAAATGATATTTCAGCCAAAATTATTGAAGAAGGCACAGTCTGAATTGGGAACAAGAATAAAAAGGCACAAAATGTTCTACTGGTAGAAGATATGAAACAAAATCTTCTAAGTGTGAGTCAAATGTGTGACCAAAGTCAAAAAGTTACTTTCGATTCACAAAAGTGTGAGATAAGAAGAGAAGGTTCAGGGAAATTGGTCAGTACAGCTCCAAGAACTTCAAACAACATCTATGTGTTAAGTGAAATTGGAAATGAAAAGTGTTGTCTAGGAAAGGAAGATGAAAGTTGGCTATGGAATAGAAGAATGGGTCACATGCATTTTGATAACCTTGTCAAAGTCAGCAAAAGAGAAATAGTCAGAGAAATGCCCCAGATCACGAAACCAACCAACACTTTATACAAGCATTGTCAACAAGGAAAGGAAACAAAGACCAGGTTCAAATCAAAGGAATATTCAACAACAAGACCACTGGAAATTGTGCATATTGATCTAGTTGGACCAACTACAACAAAGGGCTTAAAAGGTGAGAGATGTTTTATGTTATTAGTTGATGATTATACAAGAATGACTGCAGTTTGCTTTCTCAAGAACAAGTCAGAAGTTTTTGAAAACTTCAAGATATACAAGGAAATAGTTGAAAATGAGATGGATTCAAGAATCAAATGCTTGAGATATGATAATGGAGGAGAGTTCATTTCAAAGTAATTTATGGACTACTGCAGGTGTCATGGAATAAAAAGGCAATTTTATGTTGCTAGGACACCTCAACAAAATGTAGTTGTTGAAAGAAATAACATGATAGTACAGGAATTGTCTCGAACAATGTTAATGGATTCCAAATTGACAGATATATTTTGGACACAGGTAGTGCATACAACAATTCACATTCAAAAAAGAGTAATGCTCAGAAACAACACTGATAAAACTCCCTACGAGCTATGAAAAGGAAGACCAGCAAATGTGAAGCACTTCAGATTTTTTGGAAGCAAATGCTACATCAAAAGAAAATATGGCAAAATGGGAAAGTTTGAATCTCGTGTGGACAAAGGAGTACTTGTTAGTTACTCAAGTATAAGGAAAGCATACAAGTGTTACAATCTAAGATTGAACAAAGTTGTGGAAAGCATCAACGTAACAATTGATGAAACAGGCAGACCAAAATCAAAGGAAGAAGAAAACAAATCAATGGAACAACTTTTTGAAGAAGAAGAAGAAGAAGAAGATGAAGTATAAGAGGAAGATGAAGAGAATCTGACAGAAAAAGAAGAGCAAGTTCAGCAAGTATCTCCAAAGACACCTAGCAAACGAGTACAGAAGAATCATCCTTCAAATCAAATTATTGGAAACAAAGATGCAGGAGTTGAGACCAGAAAAAAAATCCATTCACTAGAACAAACACACTTAGCACTCTTATCTACAATTGAACCAAACTATTTTGAAGAATCCAACAAGAATGAATTTTAGAATAAGACCATGAATGAAGAATTGGATCAAATAAAGAAAAATGACACTTGAGAACTAGTTTCAAGACCAAAGAATAAGAATGTGATCGACACAAAATGGGTTTTCAAGAATAAATTAAATGAAGATGGACAAGTTACAAGGAACAAAACTAGATTGGTATGTAAAGGATATGCACAGATTGAAGGAATTGAATTTGAAGAGACATTTGCCACAATTGTCAGAATGGAAGAAATCTGGTTGTTTTTAGCCTATGCATGCTCCAAAAATGCTAAAGTATATCAGATGGACATAAAATCATCTTTTATGAATGGGGAACTTGAAGAAGAAGTCTACATTGAACAACCAAAAGGATTTTAGTTGTCAAAAAATGCAGATTATGTGTGTAAATTAAAGAAGGTCTTGTATGGTCTAAAACAGGCTCCTAGAGCATGGTACTCTAGACTGCATAAGTATCTGCAGCAGGCAAGGTTCAGAAACGGAAGTGCAGACAACAACCTCTACATCAAGTTAAGTGAAGGTAATATTTTGTTAATTGAAGTTTATGTTGATGATATTATTTTTGGTAGTGATGATGACAGGTTAAGCCAGAAATTTGTAAAAGATATGCAGAATGAATTTGAAATGTCATTACTTGGAGAACTATCATTCTTTTTGAGACTTCAGATATGTCAAAGCAACCAAGGAATCTTTATTTCTTAAACCAATTATATTAGAGAAATGCTAAAGAAGTTTAGAATGGAATATTGCAAACTAGTTATCACTCCCATGCAAACCAGTTGCAAGTAGAGCAAAGATGATGATTCGAAGTTTACATATCAGAGGAAATATAGGTCAATGATTGGTAGCCTACTATATGTGATATCATCCAAACCAGATGTAATGCATGAAGTTGAACAGGTGGCACGATTTCAAGTAGCCCCAAAGGAGCCACAAGTGTTAGCAGTGAAGAGGATTTTCATATATCTCAAAGGAACAGAAGAGTTTGGATTATGGTATCCAAAAGGAAATGATCTATCACTTATTGCCTACACAAATGCAGATTGGGTAGGTTGTATTGATGATCAATGAAACACCAGTGGAGCAACGTTCTACTTGGGTGAGTGTTTAGTATCATGGCTAAGCAAGAAACAATCATCAGTATCTTTATCTACAACCGAGGAAAAGTATATTGCAGTAGCATCATGTTGTACACAGGTTCTTTGGATGAAACAAAATCTAACAGATATACAAGTCGAGTATGATGAGCCCATTCCAATATATTGTGATAATACAAGCACCATCAATATCTCGAAGAACCCGGTGATGCACTCCAAGACGAAGCACATTCAAATAAAGCATCACTTTCTATGGGAGCAGGTTGCAGAAAAGAACATCAGAGTTGAGTATGTGGGAACAAAAGAACAAGTGGAAGACATCTTCACAAAACCACTTCCATGAGAATCCTTTGAATATCTTCGCCAGAGACTTGGAGTTATTTCTACTCCAAAATGAATTATTTTTGAATGATTATCTTATATGTCTTAGATTTACATGAGGAAACACCATAAGAGGACAGTTCAATCAGGGGGAGCAACCCCGGATGGAAATATGCATTTTCCATTGATGACAAAGGGGGAGATATTTATCATATGTAGAGGATAGAGGCATGTTTCCAGGGGGAGCATGAGTGATATGATTTCAGTATTGCATCAGAGAGTTCCCATCAATGCCAAAGGGGGAGATTGTTGATTAAGGTTGGTTGTCATTGATGTCAACCCTTGAAGAAATCCCCATAGCAAAAAGGTTGGTTAATGGACCCAATATTGTTTGATGTAATCATGACTCGTTATTGTCTTGTCATGGTTGATAATAAGTAGAAATGGATGAACTCCAAAGTAGTCCCCTTATGGTGAAAGCCCTAACAGGAAGACGCTTTGCGGATTGAGTTATCCTAGAAATATGGTTAGAGAACCCATGCTTATTTGTGGAATAATGAGATGAACGTCAGTGAATTTATTAGTGAAACTATCATATATGGATATTTTTTGTCATTCCATTTCCGGTGGTATGTGGAACGTCACATAACTCCTCACGGTTAGAGAGTTATAGCCATGAGAAGTTGGAGAACCTAGGTTTGGTTAATGGACCCAAATTTGTTTGATGGATAACGGTATGAGTTTTGATATATTTTCAGGTAAAACTATTCTATATGGATAGTACATGTCATTTCATTTCTGGTGGTATGTGGAACGTCACATAACACCTCACAGTTTGAGAGTTATGGACTTACGAAGTTGAAGGACCCTCATATGTCATCTAGAAGCCCCAAAAGGTCAAAGGAGTCAAAGTGGTTTAAGAGATTTTAAAAGGTAAATAATAAAGTGAAGTGATGAGTGTACTATAATTCAAAGTGAATACAAAATAAATTAATTCAATAATAAATTTAATGGAGAAATTAGAAGTGGGTTAACCCTAAAATAAGGAAAGTGGGCAAAGTCACCTAGAAGATGTTTTTAAAGAAGCTACTATTAAAATAATGTAACTGCAAAGTGTATTCTTATTATTATTTGATATATTATTCATTGGATCAATCCCCATTTCAGATTGATCATGTTGGTTATTATAAAGGACCAAATCCCCTTTTGTGGATTGGTCAAAAAATAATTGTAATAGGCAGAATAAGAAGTCGGCCCCAGAAGATATTAAAGAGGCCCAAAAATATAATAAAGGTGGAGAAGTCGGCCCTGCCAGTGAAGAGACACTTCACACGTGCCAATCTTGTATAAATAAAGAGTCTAGCACCTCACTTAGATACACAACTCACTTGCTCATTGAGAGACAAGTTTCAAATCTGCAGTTAGAGAAGAAGGAGAGAGAGTGGTGCATCTTTGGGAGAGGATGTTCTTTATTAGTTTGAGTTATCTCTTGGCATTGTACTGGATATCTATAATGAGGAAGTTTTGTTGGGTTTTTTTCCCCTAGAGGGTTTCCCAGAATAAATGTTGTGTCTCTTGTGATTGTGTGTTTCTCAGTGATCTTGTATTATGTTATTTTTATCTATTGAATGCAAAGAACTATAATAATGGCTTAAACATTAACATGGTATCAGAGCCAAGCTGAAGGAAGCATCTTTCACAAGACTGAAAAATGTCACTGTTTCCATACATGCAAATTAGGGTTTTTTGATGGTGAAGATTTTCAGCCCTAAAACCACCTAAAAAAGTGTGCCCTCCATCAAGGATTATTTTGGCACTCTCAGCACACATTTTTAGTGGTTGGATCTCCTAGAAAGTGAAACCTTAGTTTCACAAAGCACTAGAAGTACCAGAAAACTAGTGTACCAGAAGTACCAAAAGTACCTAAGGTACCAAAAAACCAGAAGCACCAGTCTAGAAATTCGCAGATCAAGTTTGCAGGAGAAAAAGTTGGATTTTATCAGATCCAAACACACCAGGCTACTCGCCTCAGCCAAGCGCACCTCCTGGTAAGTTCAAATTTTGATTTTGAGCACTTTCATTTTTCGGTCATTTTCCTAGCTCCAGGTAAAATACGTCTGCAAGCGTTAAGCTTGTTGACAATCTAGAAGGAGTGGAAAACTTTTGTGCCTGGAAGTATAGGATTGGCCTCATTCTTGAAGAGAATGACCAAGCAATATTCGTCAAAGAAGAAGTACCAGAAACCGTCGATGCTGCAGAAAATACAAAGCATCAAAAGGACACAATCAAGGCCAAAAGAATCATTGTGGATTCAATTAAAGACCACCTGATTCCTTATGTGTCATCTAAGAAGACTCCGAAAGAAATGTTTGATGCCTTGAACAGACTCTATGAAGGAAAGAACATAAACCGGAAGATGAATCTAAGAACTCAAC
Source organism: Picea engelmannii (assembly GCA_009831015.1). NCBI lineage: Eukaryota > Viridiplantae > Streptophyta > Pinopsida > Pinales > Pinaceae > Picea > Picea engelmannii. Next base: position 906,246 of record ML777687.1, on the reverse strand, counting down.
TGAAGAATACAAGGATGCAAAAAGGAGAAACGATTCAGGAATATTTCTCAGAATTTGAAATGAAAGACCTTGGCCTAATGCATTATTTCTTAGGTCTTGAGATATGGAAGAGTCATGAGAGGATCTTCCTTAACCAAGGGAAGTATACAGTGGAAATCCTGAAGAGATTCGACATGCTGGAGTGCAAGTCCATGAATACACCCATGGAAGCAAAGTTGAAGCTACTGGTCGACACTTTGTCAGAGTTGATTGATGCCACACTGTACAAATAGATTATTGGATCATTGATGTATCTAACGAACACCAGACCATACATTTGTTTTTTCATGAACACCTTGACTTAGTTTCTGGTAGAACCCAGACATGTTCACCTAGTGGCTACAAAACATGTGATGAGGTACCTTAAAGGTACAATAGATTGTGGTCTCAGCTATGATGGAGATCATGATTTCACATTGAGTGGATATACTGATGCAGATTGGGCAGAAAGTGTTTCTGATAGGAAAAACACTTTAGGATGTTGTTTCAGTTTGGGATCAGCTATGATCTCATGGAAGAGTAGGAAGCAATCCAGTATTTCTCTCAGCACAATGGAAGCATAATAGATTGTTGCATGTTCTGCCAGCTGCAAAGCTATGTGGCTTCGAAAGTTGTTGACCGGTCTATTTGACTTAGAGATGGAAGAAACCACGATCCTATGTGACAGCTAGAGCTGCATAAAGATGACAGAGAACACTGTATTCCACAACATATTGAAGCACATAGAGACCCAATATCATTACATACATGACATGGTGCAGAGAGGAGCCTTAAAGCTCCAGTACATTAGCACGGATGAACAAGTTGTTGATGTGTTGACCAAGCCTCTATCTCGTGTAAAGTTTGAGCACTTTTGAGATAAGCTTGGTATAGTATGAAAGGACCTTCCTCGAAAGGGGAAGTAGTTGTTGTGATGAGACATCTCTTGCTTCCGACCGGATGGTTGTGACGTAAAGCAAGATGATGTGATATGACTAGCACTGAGATTCCGGCTGGATAGCTATGACGTAAAGCCAGTCTAGTATCCTGCTTCCAACCTGTTGGTTGTGACGTAAAGAAGGACGGGTACCTTTCTTCCAACCTGATGGTTGTGACGTAAAGCAATATGATGAGATGGTACTAGCACTGAGCTTCTGGCTAGATAGATATGACGTAAAGCCAGTCTAGTATCCTACTTCCGACGTGATGGTTGTGATGTAAAGCAAGACGAGCATCTTGCTTCCAGCTTAACAGTTGTGACGTAAAGCAAGACGATGAGATGAGACTAGTACTGAGCTTCCAACTGGATAGATGTGATGTAAATCCAGTCTAGTATCCTGCTTCCAACCTGATGGTTGTGACGTAAAGCAGGACAAGCATCTTGCTTCCATCTTAACAGTTGTGACATAAAGCAAGATGATGAGATGAGACTAGAACTGTGCTTTCGGCTGGATAGATGTGATGTAAATCTAGTCTAGTATTATTATGATGAGCCAGCCTCGTGCTGTGATGATGATGATGATGTATCAGTTTTACACTAATACATATTGATGCATATGATGATTGCATTCCTTTGAGAGTGACGATGTTGTTGATGAAGAAAAATTCTGATGATTTATAGATACGTCAGTCAGTGTTCCAAGATGATATTGATGATGTTGTCCTCTCACCCACCTAATGTTGTTGATGATAAAGGCCTCTCTCTCTCTCGCATGATGCTGCTGAAGAATACCCTTATTGTTAAGGGGGAGTGTTAAAATAATGTAACTGCAAAGTGTATTCTTATTATTATTTGATATATTATTCATTGGATCAATCCCCATTGCAGATTGATCATGTCGATTATTATAAAGGACCAAATCCCCTTTTGTGGATTGGTCAAAAGATAATTGTAATACACAAAATAAGAAGTCGGCCCCAGAAGATATTAAAGAGGCCCCGAAATATAATGAAGGTGGTTATAACCACCTAGTTGGAGAAGTCGGCCCTGCCAGTGAAAAGACACTTCACACGTGGTAGTCTTGTATAAATAAAGAGGCTAGCACCTCACTTGTTCATTGAGAGACAAGTTTCGAATCTGCAATTAGAGAAGAAGGAGAGAGAGTGGCGCATCTTTGGGAGAGGATCTTCTATATTAGTTTGAGTTATCTCTTGGCATTGTATTGGCTATCTATAATAAGGAATTTGTGTTGGGTTTTCTTCCCCTAGAGGGTTTCCCAGGATAAATGTTGTGTCTCTTGTGATTGTGTATTTCTCAGTGATCTTGTATTATGCTATTGTTATCTATTGAATGCAAAGAACTATAATAATGGCTTAAACATTAGCAGCTACTTGGAGAGTATAAATAAGAGGCAAGGCTCTCTCATTTAAGACACACTTGAGAATATTGAATGCCTATAGGTGTCTGGGGTAACCAAAGGATATATAAACCGAATTTATGAGGAAAGTGAAGAAAAGAAGGCCAGAATTCAAACAAGCATAAATTATTTTGATGATGTTTTCTAAGGTATGTTTTTTTCAGGTGATCTCACCATTTTCGAAATAATTTTTTTCTAGAATGATTCAGACTATGAAATGTCTATGCCATTGAGGAAACATATCCAAGTATCTGTGCTAAAAAAATCATCTTGTGGGTCGTTATATTTTTGGATTTACACTCCGTGGAAAATAGGGTTTGTGGCTAATACTGAAACTAGTCAAAAACAAGTGTTTCAGGTAAACACATCATAACTTCTTCATAACAGATCCAAATTCAATAAGACATAACTTCTTCATAATAGATATATGACCCTGATTAAATTTGGGACTTCAAGCGATTCACCTCCTGTGGAATGAATATGCTCAATTCATCGAACCCACGAAGTCCGAAGGGCTCGAAGGTTTAACACCTGTGTTCCTTCTCCAGATCTGATGATCATGAAGAACTTTGGCTCCTCCCGAACTAATCTCATCCATTCGTCTTTCAAACAAAAGGATATTTCCTTTAGGGTCTTGAAACTCGCTATTCTACCTAAGTTCTATCATCTCCTTAAATACTTAGGTATTTTGTGCTAATTCTCTTGAACTTAACGGTTAGAGAAATCCTTTGCGCACCTCTTGCACTCGTTTATCAAGTCTAGAACTTAAGGGGGGTTCTCTATCTCTGCCCTCCTCACAGAGGGTCTGTGCACACATGCACTAACTCTCTTGAGCTTGAACGACCCCTTTCTTTAGAATGAATGGGATTTTTGGCATGCACACATGAGGCTATGCCCAAAATCAACAAATTCACAGTTCATTTATTTTAACTTGAGCCACCACAAGAATCATGCATTTACATGTACTTGATAGATAATTTCCTATTTTCTTAAATAAACAATTAGTAATAATTAAAGGGATACAATATAACCATTAAGAAAACATGTCCATCCCTGCAACATTCATAGGATATCCAACTTTAATTCATAGTTACCACTTAAATACACAAGATATGAGATTACTTATCTATTACAAGTGGTATCCAACTAACTAACTGTGAGTGTTCATCCTTCCACCCAACCATAGGCTCAAAGGCATTCATTTTTAGTGCTCTGGACACCCCCGTGCCAAGCCATGATATCACCAAAGAATTTATGCCAATTCTCATCAATCATTGCTCTTTCGCATATTCTATGAGGTTTATCAGATGCTTCCTCAATATCAATCCGACAGCCTTCTACTTAGGTCTTTTTCTTTGCATACTCTCAGAGATCTCCCTCTCTTTCATGGCCTCGACGAGGTTTATCAGATGCTTTCTCTACATCAATCTCGTGGCCTTCGACTCGTTCTCTGTTGGGATGTTCCTTGCATTATCCACTCTCCTCTTTGCATTCCCTTGTGTTCCTTACACGCACATCCCTCCTATCATGTTCCTTCTGTCATAAGGAAAATCGGGTCTGTTTTGGGTCTATAGGACCCTATGGTACTTCGGGCTAACCTTCTGTAGCTAGACCATGCTTCTGGCTAGATAGATATGACGTAAAGCCAGTCTAGTATCCTGCTTCTGACGTGATGGTTGTGATGTAAAGAAAGACGAGCATCTTGCTTCCAGCTTAACAGTTGTGATGTAAAGCAAGACGATGAGATGAGACTAGTACTGAGCTTCCAACTGGATAGATGTGATGTAAATCTAGTCTAGTATCCTGCTTCCAACCTGATGGTTGTGACGTAAAGCAGGACAAGCATCTTTCTTCCATCTTAACAATTATGACGTAAAGCAAGATGATGAGATGAGACTAGAACTGTGTTTCTGGCTGGATAGATGTGATGTAAAGCTAGTCTAGTATTATTATGATGAGCCAGCCTCGTGCTGTGATGATGATGATGATGTATCAGTTTTACACTAATACATATTGATGCATATGATGATTGCATTCCTTTGAGAGTGACGATGTTGTTGATGAAGAAAACTTCTGATGATTTATAGATACGTCAGTCAGTGTTCCAAGATGATATTGATGATGTTGTCCTCTCACCCACCTAATGTTGTTGATGATAAAGGCCTCTCTCTCTCTCGCATGATGCTGCTGAAGAATACCCTTATTCTTAAGGGGGAGTGTTAAAATAATGTAACTACAAAGTGTATTCTTATTATTATTTGATATATTATTCATTGGATCAATCCCCATTGCAGATTGATCATGTCGATTATTATAAAGGACCAAATCCCCTTTTGTGGATTGGTCAAAAGATAATTGTAATACACAAAATAAGAAGTCGGCCCCAGAAGATATTAAAGAGGCCCCGAAATATAATGAAGGTGGTTATAACCACCTAGTTGGAGAAGTCGGCCCTGCCAGTGAAAAGACACTTCACACGTGGTAGTCTTGTATAAATAAAGAGGCTAGCACCTCACTTGTTCATTGAGAGACAAGTTTCGAATCTGCAATTAGAGAAGAAGGAGAGAGAGTGGCGCATCTTTGGGAGAGGATCTTCTATATTAGTTTGAGTTATCTCTTGGCATTGTATTGGCTATCTATAATAAGGAATTTGTGTTGGGTTTTCTTCCCCTAGAGGGTTTCCCAGGATAAATGTTGTGTCTCTTGTGATTGTGTATTTCTCAGTGATCTTGTATTATGCTATTGTTATCTATTGAATGCAAAGAACTATAATAATGGCTTAAACATTAGCAGCTACTTGGAGAGTATAAATAAGAGGCAAGGCTCTCTCATTTAAGACACACTTGAGAATATTGAATGCCTATAGGTGTCTGGGGTAACCAAAGGATATATAAACCGAATTTATGAGGAAAGTGAAGAAAAGAAGGCCAGAATTCAAACAAGCATAAATTATTTTGATGATGTTTTCTAAGGTATGTTTTTTTCAGGTCATCTCACCATTTTCGAAATAATTTTTTTCTAGAATGATTCAGACTATGAAATTTCTATGCCATTGAGGAAACATATCCAAGTATCTGTGCTAAAAAAATCATCTTGTGGGTCGTTATATTTTTGGATTTACACTCCGTGGAAAATAGGGTTTGTGGCTAATACTGAAACTAGTCAAAAACAAGTGTTTCGGGTAAACACATCATAACTTCTTCATAACAGATCCAAATTCAATAAGACATAACTTCTTCATAATAGATATATGACCCTGATTAAATTTGGGACTTCAAGGGATTCACCTCCTGTGGAATGAATATGCTCAATTCATCGAACCCACGAAGTCCGAAGGGCTCGAAGGTTTAACACCTGTGTTCCTTCTCCAGATCTAATGATCATGAAGAACTTTGGCTCCTCCCGAACTAATCTCATCCATTCGTCTTTATAACAAAAGGATATTTCCTTTAGGGTCTTGAAACTCACTATTCTACCTAAGTTCTGTCATCTCCTTAAATACTTAGGTATTTTGTGCTAATTCTCTTGAACTTAACGGTTAGAGAAATCCTTTGCGCACCTCTTGCACTCGTTTATCAAGTCTAGAACTTAAGGGGGGTTCTCTATCTCTGCCCTCCTCGCAGAGGGTCTGTGCACACATGCACTAACTCTCTTGAGCTTGAACGACCCCTTTCTTCAGAATGAATGGGAGTTTTGGCATGCACACATGAGGCTATGCCCAAAGTCAACAAATTCACAGTTCATTTATTTTAACTTGAGCCACCACAAGAATCATGCATTTACGTGTACTTGATAGAGAATTTCCTATTTTCTTAAATAAACAATTAGTAATAATTAAAGGGATACAATATAACCATTAAGAAAACATGTCCATCCCTGCAATATTCATAGGATATCCAACTTTAATTCATAGTTACCACTTAAATACACAAGATATGAGATTACTTATCTATTACAAGTGGTATCCAACTAACTAACTGTGAGTGTTCATCCTTCCACCCAACCATAGGCTCAGAGGCATTCATTTTTAGTGCTCTGGACACCCCCGTGCCAAGCCATGATATCACCAAAGAATTTATGCCAATTCTCATCAATCATTGCTCTTTCGCATATTCTACGAGGTTTATCAGATGCTTCCTCAATATCAATCCGACAGCCTTCTACTTAGGTCTTTTTCTTTGCATACTCTCAGAGATCTCCCTCTCTTTCATGGCCTCGATGAGGTTTATCAGATGCTTTCTCTACATCAATCTCATGGCCTTCGACTCGTTCTCTGTTGGGATGTTCCTTGCATTATCCACTCTCCTCTTTGCATTCCATTGTGTTCCTTACACGCACATCCCTCCTATCATGTTCCTTCTGTCATAAGGAAAATCGGGTCTGTTTTGGGTCTATAGGACCCTATGGTACTTCGGGATAACCTTCTGTAGCTAGACCATGCTTCCATTCATGGGGGTGGTTGAGGGTTCAACCACCTATCATTTTCTTATTAACTATTATTTTATCATGCTCACATTATTTCCTCTAGTGATATCATGTCTAGTACTTTCAAGGCTTCACCCCCACAGTCAGTTATTTGGAAATTAAACAATAATACATATACATTGTTCCCATGCCAAGGCATGGTAATCCTAATTAATTATTAATTACAAGTTGGGGGAAACAGGGGTGTTATAGGTTGGTATGTTACCCCAATGCAAGTTGGTATGCTACTCCAACACAGGTTGGTATGTTTCCCCAGCGTAGGTTGGTATGATACTCCAACGTAGGTCGGTATGTTACTCCAATGTAGGTTGTTATGCTACTCCAACACAGGTTGGTATGTTCCCCCAATGAAAGTTTGTATAATACTCCAACAAAGGTTGGTATGCTAGCCCAGTGAAAGTGCAAAACTTCTTATGATGGTTAATGTGAAGCTATGATGGTGATACTTGTTACATGTTCTGGTTAATCATATGATAGCTTATGTGGTTATGGTGATGCTACATGCAGACTGGTATGCAAGACCATATGAGTCTTTCCCATGCCATGTGAGATGGATGGATGTGTTTGAGACCACTAGATAAAGAAAATCTTAATTAATATCTCCTTATCTAAGAGGGAGTGTTAATGTTTTGGTAGCTTTGGGAGGTATTAACCTCCATGTGTAACCTATGACTTAGAATAGAATATTTTGGAAGCAAGCGAACCATTATATATATGTGTGGAAACCCTAGAAGACAAGTCAGCCTAGAAGAATAAATAATCTTAGAATATTATCTTCCAGAAATACAAGTTGACTCCACAGGAAAAAGATAAACATAAAATATAATTACCAGAAAGTCAGGTCAGCCCAGCCAGAAAAGTCGTTGGACAGATTAATATAAATAGAGGACATTTTAGCTCATTTTCATAACCAGTCAGAGCGCAAGTCTTGTGGAGAGTTGCAGTTGCAACTGCAAGGAGGAATAAGGGTGTATGATCATCTAATGGTCTTGGTCTTTCTCTAGCGCTATCAAGTGACATTCTTGGTGATTCTCTTGGTGACATTCTTGGTGATACTCTTCGTGATATTCTTGCTAAGTATGGTGCAATTTTGAGAGAGTAGTGTAATTGTAGTTGATGCAGTTGTGTATGGTACTTGTTCAGTGGATATGGAGACTCTCTCTCTTGTGCGCTACCCTTGGAGAAGGAGCGCTCTACTTGTCTTGAATTGTTGTTGCAGTTAGCATCTAGGGTTTATATGTTGGTTCTAGAGTAGGCTTATCATAATTATTCTAAGTAAAGGTTAGTGTGCTCGGGGTGGCATATATAAATTCCTATGGTTGGTGACAATGAGGTGACATTGTCTATGGTTAAACGAGCATACCAAAATTTCAACACATGCTTCCCAAAACCTTATATTGTTGTCTGGATGTTTTTTGGGTTGCTCGAGCCCTTTCTGGGTGCTTCCTGGCTATTTTTCCATGTTGCCCAGGGTACTTGCCCACTGCCCAAACTTTTATGCATACTTCCCAAACCCTTTTTCTTGTTTCCTAGACAATTTTGGGGCTACTCGACTGTTGCTTGAAAATTCATGGGCACTCTACTCGCTCCTCAAGGCTACCTAAAATTTTCTAAAATACCCGGTGGCTGCCTGATCCCTGATGGATCTGCCCATAGTTATAACTCAGACCCACCCATGGATTTGTTGGTCAATTTTTCTAGTTGGTCGACCTGCTCCTTGCAGATAATTCTACACCCAGCTCACAACTCCTCTTTTACTCCACCCAACATCCTTCTTTGTTGGCCCCCTGCTCCGTTGTTTTCCTTATGCACTAGCTCCACAGATAGCTCCTCTCTTGCTAGCTCCTACACGAATCTTAGTCTATGTATCCACCTATTGGCGGTCTCCTCTATCACTACTTGCTCCCCTAGAAACTCAACGCTCTATCTTCCCAGTTGTCACCTCATCTATGGATGCATGTCTTTTTCCCAACAACTTTCGACGACTCTCTGCCAATACCATGCTCCAATCTACCCTCCTGGTGGATATTTTTATGTCCGCCATCACCTCCCATGACCTAGTGGTCTATTGTGCAGTGGCTCAATACTCCACAGTTAGCGATTGTCACTCGATCATTGTTCCTCTGTCCAGCCGCTCCCAGCAGCCAATTTGTTGGTGCTCCACCAACTCGATCTATAGTCTGATTGTAGACTTGCTCTACTCAGCACCCACTTCCCTTTGTGGTTTCACTCTAACTTGTGGGTGCTCATCTCCTTGATAGTCTCAGCGCAATTGAATATTATTCAACACTGTACGTCTCGTACGACATCCGTATAATCCCCCTTTTTTTTAAATTTTCTTACCCCGCAACTTCAAACCTTAAAATTTTCTCACAGGCTTGAATTTTTTCTTGCTACAAATATCAATCTCATGCAAAACTAGTTTTTCCAGAGACTAGGCTCTAATACAATGTTGAATTTATGCAAACCTAGCACCTGACAATTAACTTGAAATAAAATCACTCTATTTATTAACTGCACATCTAGGTTATCAACGATAAATGAGAGAAAGCATCAAAACAGAAACCAAACACACATTGCACAAGATATTTCGGGTAAACACCCATGGAAAAACCCTTGCGGGAAAACGAGTTCTTAGTTTGATTTATTAAATAAAATCTTGGGCTCTCATCCTGGGATAATGGGCCATCAGAGGAATTACAATCCAGCAATAGCTTAGCCCACTTGGTTGTTATCTCCTTGTTTCCCCTTTGCACACTTCCTCAACCCTGCCCACTCAGTCATAAGTACATGAGAAAGACTCCCTCTTGCTCCTATGAACTCATTGTGTGCCTCTCACTCTCCATAGACCTTATTTTATAATATCTTAATGACTAAAATCCTAACTCCAAAGTGATCAATGATCAAGATCTGATCTTGATCTCTTGAGATCAACGATTGTGACTTAATCTCTCATTGAGATGACTTAGATCACTTATGTCACTCAACTTTATAAAAGAGTCACTTTGATAATTGTATAAAAGTCACTTTAACAATAAATTTGATATCTAGAGAGTGTCACTCGGACACCTCCACATTCTAGGCATTGCCAATAAAGAAGTACATGTCCAAGCTACCTCAAAAACTAACAATAGGACCATGAACAAGTGGGATAGAGTGAAGCCCAATGGGATTGGATTATTCAACTCCTTCCTTTTGGGATAATTGGTCTTGTCATTGATAGCCCATGAATTGTGAAGTAAGTATTTGAGTTTTATTAGCTACAAGTTTGGACAACTGGCATGGGAGTGACTCCAGGCTGATGAGTTTGTTATGGATGGAATCAAGATTTTTTCGAAGAGGAGTGGTTGCAGTTTATTTTATGTTTCAACTCATCACACAAAGTTTCCAAAGAGGAGAATTTGGTGTATAGCTATGTGCCTTGAGTATCCATAGAGATTTGGATCCAAAAGAAAAAGGTTACTTGAGAGTGATACCAAGGCAATAGACACTAAGTATCCATGGAGATTTGAGCCCACAAGAAAAAGGTTACTTGAGAGTGGTAGCAAGGCGATTGACACTATGTTTGTTTTAGGATACTTGGATGCTTAGGAGTTAGTTAATATCAACTTGGTCTAATGTATCTTTAGGTAAAGTGTGTTTCTTTAGTATGCATGAGTATGCATTTGTAGTTATGTAATATAATGTTCACGATATGCTCTAGACATAAAGTGATGCAATGGTTCATATTTTCTCCGATACTAATATCTATATTGATCCATGGCTTAACACTTGATTGATCCCTGATATCTATTTAAATATCATGGAGGGTCATTTGTTGAATATCGATTATGAGAAACTATTAATATGTAAAATATTTTTCTTTTTCATTGATATATTTCTTCAAGTAGCCATATTGACTACAACCATGGATTGATTCCCTCTTTGAGAGTTTTAACCACATAAAACACTAGTGTACTAATCTTGGATTTGGTTGCATGAGTAGTTTCTTAAGCTATCTGTCTTGCGTAGAAATATCCTATTTTGTCAAAACGTTATAGGTCTATTAAGATAGGTTATTGGTAGTGGGGTGTGTAGGTCCACCAAAAAGACTTACTAGAGTGTGGTACCATGATGATCAAATCAACACAAGGATTCTGTTGAGATGGGTTTTAAATAAGACTAAAATTTATGTAGTAATTTCATGGATTTGCAGTAAGGAGTAGGGTTTCCAAGGTCCCACGGGAAATGGAGTGTCGGGTGGTATAAATCTCTAATATATGTGTAGGGTTCAACAATAGTACTCAATCTAATTTCTCAGGGAACCAACTAAGGGACCCTTAGCCATACTACATGATTACCCAGGTACTAGAGAACAATCTTCTCGAGTGTTGTTCTTAGTGCACTATAGCAACAAGATGATCATTTGGATTATTTAAATTTGGTTTTAGGTAACCTAGGGTACTTCTTATATACCTGAGGACACATGGAAGTAAAATTATGTATATAGGTGTTTTCTGATGTGGTACTACTCTAAGGGGTACCAATATGGGTTACAAGGGTGTCCAACTAGGTGAAATTGCTTATATTTTATGTGTGCATTCTTTCCCTGTCTTAGATTTACTGTAATATCCCAATTTTGATCCCTAAAGAAGTAACGTATATGTGTACATGATGAATGGATAAAATCCAAACAATGTAACATGTGAAATGGTACATTAAATGATAATAATAAAAAATACATCACAAGCCGTAGAATAAGAAGGACAAAGGAATGGGGAGCTATGACTCCACAAGAGGGGAAAGAAATGGAGCTTATGGGCTAAGGGGGAAATAATATTATTTTATTACTACCCTAAGTTATTTAAACTTAGCTTTATTAAACCTTGTTTTATGGTTATCCTAAGTCCTATTAACCTTGGAATTAGTGGTTAACAGAGAGATGTGTACTTTCATGGAGACATGTAGTTTATCTTTAGCATGAAAATATATGCCACAATTTTGGGAAAATCAGAGGGGAATTGACATTCATTCTCCATAGAGTTTTCTCTCTAATATTAAGTTATCAAATGGATACTATAATACAAATATGGAAAATGGTTTCCGTGAACTATGTGGAAATTATGATTATGTGTAAGGAAAATTGTTTTTATTGAGTAAACTCAATTACAACTATTAAATCTTGGAGTCCCCAATAGTGAGATTTCTTGACTAGTTTGTGTTGGATCCTTGGAGGAAAGTGGGATATCTTGAGGGATTTCATGGAAAATAAGGGGATCCCATTCCTTGGATTGTTCAAGCTAATGGGGAAAGAGAGCTGGTGGATTCAGATAGCTATAAGTGTTTATAGACTATGTATTTTAGGAATTGGGCTATGTGAAGAGAGATAGAGTTAACCATAGGTAGATTCACCCTTATGGGTTCATAGCATCAACTTAGGGGTGGCGTTTGTTGCATAGGTATTAAGTGAAACATGGAGCCTATGGTTGGGTGGAATGTCCTTCTTCTACAACCAATTGGTGGTTATTTCCTAGAAAGTGTTTTGGCACAAAATTGGAGACCGGGGTTCTCAGAGGTTATCAACAAAGATATCATTGTATTGTAGCAACGTTAACATATTAAAACTTCCGCAAGGGAAGTAGGTATCACCTAAAGCACAGTCGAGACTTATGTGAGGTGAAGTGAATCAAAGAGGATGTGTCATCAAGACTAGTGCAACATAATGCAGATTCATGCTGTAACATATAAAGAATTATATCACCAAGAGTCTAAAATAGCATAAACATCAGATTAACCAGGTTGTGCAACATACAAACAATTCCATAAATATAAATTGATAGTTAAATACCAAATACACAGTATAGAAGTAATTGTGAAGTGAAGAAACTACAAATTCATACACATCATAACCAAAATTATAGGGCCTAAACGATATCTTATATTATCATAGTCTTGGAATTCATTATCCCACAAGTATATCCTTCTATCATAACTTATACATCACTCTCCATGTTCCCATACCCTCTACAAACTCTATCGCTATTGTGGAAGCACAATTATTCCCACAAAACCCATTACAATAGTTTATCCCACCATATACAATAACAACAACGGTGATAGCTTGATAACAGATGGAACCAACAATAATACTAGCACCAACAGTCTAACAACGTTCAATATGAACAAAAACCAACCAACCCTTTTCCATTACATAATCCCATATTTCTAGTTTTCCCTTGGGTGCTTCTTGAATTCTTGATCTCGTTATTATATTTTCTTGATTACGCAGAATGCTTCTTTTCATGTGCTCAAAACTTATATCTCTTTCCACTTTCTCATACAGCTAGTGCATGATCTGTTTTCCCTGTCGATGCTCTTGTAGTTATTTTTTTCTATTTCTCCTAGTTGTCCTCTGTTGCTTCTAATCTTTCGTTGGACTGTTGCGCTTTCCCACAAAATCAAGTTCTCTTCAAAACGGAGGGCCCAACAAGCCCCGACCACAAAATTTGACTCGTCCTTAGTCAAACTATTGGCTCTTTTCTCTGGCCTTCAACAAACGAAGGGCCCAACTCTGGTATGATGATGAGAACCGACTCATGAAAATGGTCATACTACTCAATGTGGTCCTACCACTTTCTTTCCAAAATCGAGGCTCCTGCAACAAATTCCTGAGCATCATTCACATTGGGCGCTATTGGTTGTTTGGACAAGAGAGTACTCCATTCTATGTCAGAAATAGAGTCAAGTTGTTGCATCTGGATATATTATCCTTCAACTATGGGCCAGAATTTGTGAATCTCTTTCTTTGTATCCCTGGTGGATTCATCCAGTGCATCCAATCATTCATATTCATCTTGAATCTCTGCAAACTTAGCGTCCTACTCAATAGGGTCAGTCATAGATCTGGCTTCCACATGCATGTTTTTGAGTTGTGCACTCAATTTTGTGATTGGTTGGCTATGTCGATCTCGCAAATTCTAGGTGGGGAAAATCCTGACCCAAGCACCACGTGGGGACAACTTAATGACATTATACCCAATGTCACCTTGATATAGGTCTTGCGCTTCAAGGGTGACTAGGTGACTCTAGGGAGGCGATCTCAGTGACCCTAGGGGGAATGTGTTACACGTCAAAATTGCTCAGTTGGATAAGTGTCACATTGTCCCTCTCAATTGTCATAAGTGTCGCATAAACTTTCGCAAGTGTCACAAGTTGGTCACTAGTGTCGCATCAACTTTTGCAAGTGTCGCAAGTTGGTCACTAGCGTCGCAAACAATGTTCAGACATACTGCCATGTCAACGACACTAAGGAAGCACTCATAATATCTCACATGAATGATTTGAAGGAAGAGAACTGGTTTACTGAAGTCAAAAAACTCTTGACACCTGAAAGGAACCCTGAAACAAAGGTTTTGAGGGGGAGCGCTCCCCTACTTCAGCTCCAGAAGCGCTGGCGCTCCCCTATAATGCTTCAGGGAGCATTATAACTCTCCCCAGCCCCCTTTGAAGGAGCACTTCTCATATTGAGAGCACTGACGCTTCCCTAAGGCTTACCAGGGAGCGCTACAACACTCTGATGCCCCTTCTAAGGGAGCGCTGCCTAATCTGAGGCAGTGGTTGTCCCGTTGAGGAGAATAAGGGGAGGATCTTTCGAGATTAGGAGGTAGTTGTGCTCAAATTCTTGGTTTCATCAAGAGATCCTTGATCCAAGGAGAAGGTTCCTAACTTGTTCTAAAGATAACTCAAGAGGTTAAGCTCCTCTTAACCTATATAAACAGGCTCTATGATGGTGGAAAGGGAGAGGAAGAACTGAATACATGAAACCTATGATCTTGGAGGAAACTTACAGTCAGCCAAAGGAAAGTGATCAGTGAAGCTGTTGTTATCCAGATTGTGGGACTTTCAGGCAAGGGTTAGATGAAGGGGACTTGACGAAGTTGTCGCATTCTTATCTATGATTGTAAGTACTGCTGTCGTTATTCTCATCAATATGACATGCTTGGCCTGTTTCTTTCTAGTTTGTGTCTAATATCACATAAACTTATCATTTAGTGATAGATCTGTTTTCAAGCTAATATCAATAGAGTAGGAAGCAGTCGTATCTTGTTTTGTCCACAAGGTCCAGTTAAGAGCAAAGGATTGGAGCGCAACCTGGAGTGTGCAGGGAAAAACATCGATAAAATGTATTTTTGTCATCCTTCCTTCTCATGTATTAGTTTAGATAGATTTGAAAGGAATTCAGTGTCCATGATAAGCATTTTTCTATCTAGGTTTAAGGTCAATCTCTAGAGGTGATCTACCTGTCTGCGGGGAGATTTTCCTACAACAGAAACTGGTGACTCCACTGGGGAGATAGCCTCAAATCGAAACCCATTGTTTGGATTTTTCTCCTCATTGACATTGTTCTATCCCTTGATTGTTTCAGACCTGGTTTACTCCTCCTTTGATTAGTTTCATGAGCTGATTGGCTCCTTATCTCATCATACTCAGCATAGTTGTCGAGTTTGAATCCCAATTTTTGGAATTTTTTGACATTTCTGGGGCTTTAAGACCCTGGCGCCCCTGTCCTAGTGTTAACAGAGTGCCATCACTCCCCCATACCTTTGCACAGAGTGCTATAACGCTCCTTGCCTTTGGCAACAGAGCGCCTGCCTATTTTTGGCCAAAAAACCCTCCAGAACTGCCTTCTTTAGGGTTTGCCTCTGTGTCTCTTTTGCTGAGTGATCTAGTGAGTCAATTTTTCTTCCTTTTCAACCCTGACATCTGTCCTCTTTGAAGAATAAACACCTTGTTATTTGGATCTTGCAGCCTTCTTCATTATTTTCATTGAGTTTTTCCCTGTTGAGTGAAGTTCGAAACCTATGCATTGTTCTTATCTCCTCATCAGTGGAGTAAGAACCCCGGTGAAGTTCATCAAAGGCCTACAAACCTCTTTATTTTGATTTCAGCCAAGGTCATTATTCTTCAACTTTTGCTTTTGGGTGTTAAAGTTTGTTTTTCTCTTTGGTTGTTTCTTTTTCTTTCGCTTTTCGTTTTGATTGCTATGAAAGGGTGTAATGTTTGTGTGACTTTTCCTTGTGCTAGTTTGGTTTTCATTTTATACCAAAAAGATAATTAGCAAAATGAGCATTGTGTCGTATTAAGAATCATTCATACGCAAACAATAAAAAGATATCTTCATGATTGATTGTGCATATTAGAAGGCATTTGAAAGTTTTCGCGTTACATCAGGATTTGATTGAGAAAAAGAATCGTTTGAGGGCATTCCATAGTTGTGCTTGTTAGTGAAAGAACTCTCTCTCTCCCTTAGCTAGGCGTTCATTGAAAGGAAATGATTTCTTATCATGTTTGATGCACTCTTTGGGTCAGAGTCATAATTCCATTTGTTTCACTTCCATGCACGCTAAATTAAAAGTTATCTAGAATTTTTTTTTTTCTAACATCCTCCACCAACAGTAGAATAGGCTTAGTACTTTGGATTAGGGCTGTGAGCATAACTCTCCAAAGTTTCTAAAACAAACAATAGAATATTGAGTTAGGGAGAGTAAATCCAATTATCGTATAAGTCTGCCTGGGATCCCCCTCTCACACAAGGGTCATGCACAAGGTCGCATTCGGGTGAGCTACGGGGACTAACCCTCCGTGATTTAACTGATTGTGGTGGTCGGATCGTATTATGGGGGTCACTTTGAGGTAAATCCACAATTACTGCGTGGAAGCCTTTTAGTTGATTTCGGGCTTGATACCCTGCCCGTACGTTCAGATCGGACTGTCAACTGTTCCCGCCCAGGGGCTGACTGTGAATTGGTAACCTTAGTGGCCATAATCTTTAGGGTCTTACACAAGGTGACGGTGATGGGAAGTCTCACTGTACCTAGAGTAGACATTGGTCAAACTCACTCGGACTCCTTGGAGGGTAAATCCACAATTACTGCGTGGAAGCTTGCACCAAGGCGTAAGTCCGTTAAGCAGATCACCATTGTAACTGTTCCACCCTATCCCCGCCCCTTCTGGACTTGATCATGCGACGTTGGATTTCATCACCAACTAGTACGGTCATCAAAATAAGGTCCTGTTTGCTTGGTTGTGATTCTTAGATTCTATTAGCATATGTTGTTTCTTTTACTTAGTGGACCTTAGGTCGATTCAGTGTTAATGGCATCGAATCCCGGGAGTACCAATGGAGGAACCCCTTCTTCTGGGGAACCTTATACCTCCCCGTCGTTTGGAAACTTTGGTCCTCCATATGTTTCCACACTGAGTCTTCCAAGACTCACTATTGGATTACCAGTTTGTTTTTTTCCCACTCCGGTGATCCCAAATCCTCCCAATGTTTCAGTTGCATCTAATACTTTGGATGTCAATACACCACCCACACATCAACCTCACGTCGACTTTTCGCCTTCTTCGCCCATCAAGTCTCCTTCCATTTCTCCCTCTTCGCCTAGTGAAAGCTCTAAAGCAAGTAGCCAGGTTGATCAGAAGAAGAAGAAACAGAAAGAGAAGAAGAAGAAGATCCCGAAAAGGACCAAGGCCCCAACAACATCAGATGTTGGCTCTAAGAAACCAGTTATTGTTAATAGTACTGGGAGTGTTGATGAGATCAACAAGATTAAAAGGAACAATCCAAAACCCAAATTCCCTTGCATCCTTTGTAAGGGTGACCATTTTCTGAGGGATTTCCCTGCTCTTATCAAGGTCTTAGAAATGTGGTCTTCCACATCATCGACCTCTGTCGGTCATGTCGATGATACCTCGTCAACTAGTGATGTTAAGGTTGGTAAGAAGAAGAAAACTGTCAAGTTCCCTTGCATGTTATGTAAAGGTGATCATTACTCTCACCTTTGTCCTCGCGTGGACGAGGCTTCTTCTCTTTTGGAAAAACTTCAACTTCCAAAAGGTTATCGTAAGCTTTCCTCTGACCCATCATTGGTTGATGGACTGGTCAATCTGGTTCCATCCCCGGTCAGTCCGGTTTATCAAGTGGTCAATCTAGTTTCCTCCTCAATTGAACCACGAACCCAAGTAGCTGATCTAGTTCCATCATCGATCATCCCCGCTCTTCATCAAAAGAGTGATACCAAAGTGGTCGATCCAGTTTCACCATCGGTCGATCCCATTCCTCCATTGAGGAATGCTAAAGTGACTGATCCAGCCACTTCCTCGGTTAGTCCCACTCTTCCTCTGAAGAGTGCCAAAGTGGTCGATCCAGTTTCGCCATCGGTTGATCCCATTCCTCCATTAAGGAATGTCAAAGTGACTGATCCAGTCCCTTCCTCGATCAGTCCCACTCTTCCTCTGAAGAGTGCTAAAGTGGTCTATCCAAGTCCACCATTGATTGATCCGATCCAATCATCGGTCGATCCTACTCTCCTTATATAGAGTAAACCCGATACTGCCCATGTTTTTCTCGTTAATACAGAATCTACCATGCCTGGGGGCATTCCTCCTCCTCCTATGGAACCCCCTCCAAGTACTGAAGCCATCCTTTTTGATTGGGGTGCGCTAACTGGACCTCATCTTCCCTCCCACATTCCTTTCCAGATTACAGTACAGGTTTGTGGTCGGGACGTTCCTCAAATGTTGATAGATGAAGGTGTGTCTGTTAGTATTTTGTCTTCTGTTGCTTGGTACGCTTTGGGTTGTCCGCAGCTTGCACCGATTACACAGAATCTGTTAGCTTTTAACAGAAGAACTAGTCAACCTTTAGGGATCCTTCCTCAGTTTCCTGTAACTTTGGGAGGGAAAATTGTCTTTATTGATGTCATGGTAGTCCGAGACCCCTTGGATTTCTCTTTACTCCTTGAGCATGATTATGTCTATACTATCAAAGCTATTGTATCCACCCTTTTCCATGTGATGTCTTTCCCTCACGATGGAAGAATTGTGACTATTGATCAACTTTCATTCATCGGCCCCGACTGGGTTACCTCCCTAAGTGGTTCCTATATGTAGATAGTATCGCCCCCGCCGCATGTCAATTATGTGGCGTTGTCTCCCATGACCTCAAATTCCGATGATTTGGATCCAGTAGTTGACATGGTGATCTCTTCGGTAGGGTTATTGGAGCCTGATCTCCTTATTCCTATCATGACCCTCGACATGTGTTCCTTCCAGAGTAGTTCTCTTCCATCTGATGAAGATCTCTTAGAAGCCATGACCGATTTTTATCCCTTGACATGGTACCCTTCCAGAGCATTATCCTCTCGGAAGCCATGATCAAGAAGCAACCACGAGCATAGTTTCCCTTATCTGTGGAAAGGTCGTTAAAAAATGAAACAGAGGTCACGAGCATAGTTCCTTTTCTTTGTGGCAAGCTCATTAAAAAATGAAACAGAGGCTTTGAGCATAGTTTTCTTCTCTGTAGCAATCTCGTTAAAAAATGAAACAACAATCTGGGGATCAAACCTGGAACCCTGCGCATAGTTCTTCTCCTGTGTCAAGCTCGTTAAAAAATGAAACAATCACCTCTCCCTTCAAGTTGAGTCTTTCGCCAGATCTCGTAGATGTCGAGTTGAGTCTTTCGTTAGGTCTCATTTTTGAACCTTCATTTCATCCACCTGTATCCTTTTTCTCCATCTAGCACAGAAATTGGTGACAACCTCAAAGTCGGTGAATGAATTGAAGCTTGGGGGGCATGTCTCCAGCCTTTGATGATCATTCTGGAGCTAAGTCACCAGCTTTCAAGCTGGGGGCATACCGAGCTTATTCTTTGTTATTTCTCGTGCTCATAAATACATGAGAATGCAACCGGGTAAACTTTTATCTCTTTTTCGGACCCGTATGGATACGAACACATGAAAAAGGAACCCCCCTGGAGTCTACTTTAAACCCTTTTCAGACTCTCTAAATATGAAAAGATTGTCGAGTGATCTTGCTTCCTTTCACACTCGTTAAAAGGTCAGAAAGGGCGTCTTTCGAGCGATAGTTTAACCCTTTTTCGGTCTCATTGGACTATTGTACGAAAAAGGAACTGAGAGAGTTCTCTTTTAAGTGTTTTTCCAAACTCTATAATCCTAAAAAACCTTCGAGTTTTCTGTATTTGGACTCGTTAAAGCACACATCGACAGACCCATATGGGATCGAACCCTTACTTCTTCTGGTTCGTTAAACAAAGGAAGAGGAACTTACCTAAGGTGAGTTATATCGAGCATGTGTTATCCTCCTCGAGCTCATTAAATAAAAAATAGGTACTCGTCTATCTGGATGGGGAAAAAATTAAAAGGAACAAGCCAAGCAGTCTCTTGAGAACATCATCCAACACTTCTTAGAGTCGCCCTTGAACACGGCACTTTTTCATTTGCATATATCATAATCCGCTGAACCTCTACACTGAGCCAATCTTTTGAGCCCCTTTCACTCCTTTGGGTCACCCGACATAAGTCACAGTACCCATTGCATAGTTTTGGTCCATGTCATGTTTCGCTGTTGTGCCTCAGTGTTCAAGGGAAGTATCCACCTCGAGAGTCAGCCATCCCAAGTATCTTGCCTCAAAACCTGTGTCAGTCCATGTCCGTCTGATCTACCAATTACATCTCCATATCCATTTCATGTCATTGATGGGGGATACATCAAGGCCCTCCCTCGACGAGTCTATTCCTGTCGAATTCAACACATCATCTGGGAATTAGACTTAGAAACCATTGGTACTTTGGGACCTGCATGCCTCAATGGAAGGCCTCCTCACATTCGACAGTGGGTTTACATCATCGACCCCTGATCGAATGATTCCACGGATGTTCGACCTCAGATCATTTATTCACATTCGCTGGGATGTACTAGGGTACCTTGGGAATCATTGACATTAATGATGATCTCCCTCGCACTTGTTAACGGTTCACACCATTGACCGGTAATCAAGTGGTTTCTACCATGTTCGACGCCAGGACATCTATTCACATGGTCAGATTCGTACCATGTTGGGATTGGTAAGAAGACCCTGGGTTGAGTCATCACTTTGACATATACTTTACCCATGCTACGAAGGAGTTTTTATTGGACAAGAACGCGTATACTGGCGCATAGATCCACTTTGTATTGGTCGTGGCTATGTCTTGTCATCTCGTAGATCCACTGTGTATTCTTCGTGGCTACGATCAGTCCGAGTCATCAGAGTATAGATCCACATTGTATCTTCGGTGGATATACCTTTTTATCAATACAATTATGGATCCGCAATGTATTTTATGGCGGCCATATCCTGCTAAGCCTTGATCACCCAAGCATAGGTATGCCTGCCTTGGGTTTTGAAATATGTCATGATATTTGTTGGATGTTTGTGTGCAGCTTCTGTCAGGTTCTCCGAGTCTATACCCTTGCTTGAGCATCTACAAAGCATTTCAGTTATCAGTTGGCATCTTCTAACTTAATACTTTGGGGGGCATTCTGTTACACGTCAAAATTGTTCAGATGGATAAGTGTCGCATTGTCCCTCTCAATTGTCGTAAGTGTCGCATCAACTTTTGCAAGTGTCACAAGTTGGTCACTAGTGTCGCATCAACTTTCGCAAGTGTCGCAAGTTGGTCACTAGTGTCGCAAACGATGTTCAGACATACTGCCATGTCAACGACACTAAGGAAGCACTTATAATATCTCACATGACTGATTTGAAGGAAGAGAATTGGTTTAATGAAGTCAAACAACTCTTGACACCTGAAAGGAACCCTGAAACAAAGGTTTTGAGGGGGAGCGCTCCCCTACTTCAGCTCCAGAAGCATTGTCGCTCCCCTATAATGCTTCAGGGAGCGTTATAACGCTCCCCAACCCCCTTTGAAGGAGCACTACTCATCTTGAGAGCACTAACGCTTCCCCAAGGCTTACCAGGGAGCGCTACAATGCTCTGATGCCCCTTCTAAGGGAGCGCTTCCTAATCTGAGGCAGTGGTTGGCCCGTTGAGGAGAATAAGGGGAGGATCTTTTGAGATTAGGAGGCAGTTGTGCTCAAATTCTTGGTTTCATCGAGAGATCCTTGATCCAAGGAGAAGGTTCCCAACTTATTCTAAATATAACTCAAGAGGTTAAGCTCCTCTTAACCTATATAAGTAGGCTCTATGATGGTGGAAAGGGAGAGGAAGAACTGAATACATGAAACCTATGATCTTGAAGGAAACTTACAGTCAGCCAAAGGAAAGTGATCAGTGAAGCTGTTGTTATCCAGATTGTGGGACTTTCAGGCAAGGGTTAGACGAAGGGGACTTGACGAAGCTGTCTCATTCGCATCTATGATTGTAAGTACTGTTGTCGTTATTCTCATCAATATGACACGCTTAACCTGTTTCTTTCTAGTTTGTGTCTAATATCGCATGAACTTATCATTTAGTGATAGATCTGTTTTCAAGCTAATATCAATAGAGTAGGAAGCGGTCGTATCTTATTTTGTCCAGAAGGTCCAGCTAAGAGCAAAGGATTGGAGCGCAACCCGGAGCATGCAGGGACAAACATCGATAAAAGGTATTTCTGTCATCCTTCCTTCTCCTGTATTAGTTTAGATAGATTTGAAAGGAATTCAATGTCCATGATAAGCATTTTTCTGTCTAGGGTTAAGGTCAAGCTCTAGAGGTGATCTACCTGTCCGTAGGGAGATTTTCCTACAACAGAATGGAGGGGGAAAAATGAAAAAGGAAAGAGTGAATCCCCTAGAGGTCAATATTCTATATGGAAAAGGAAGGGTGATAATGAGTCTTAGGTTGTTTTGAGGTTGCCAAAGCCTTGGATGAATTTTCGAGAAGTTGGTAGCTGCCTGAGACACAAGAAAAACCACTATGCAGCATAATATGTTAGTTGGATCAACAAGATAGGATTATTGTCCTTGATTTTCAGCAATAAATGATAGTATATATCAGTAGTAAAACAAGTATGAAATCTGCTAGAAAGATTGCTCAAAGTCAAATGAAATATGCTTGAAACAAAGTAGATAATCACTAGAGAATTTTGCAATCTATAGCATGAGACTTTAGTAATGAATTATGGTTGTCATAAAATATGCATTCAAAAGTATTTTTCAGCCTTATTTCTGTAGAAAAAGTTTTGTGAAAGCTGAAAATTTAGCCACTAAAACTTGCAAAGAAACCACTCAAAATTTGTATTAAAACAAGTAGAATAAATTGGCAAATTCTTAGCAACTTTTGACGGTGAAAACACAAGTTATAACTGACTTTAGGTTAAGGTTTCTGTAGTGAAATTTCCATCCCTGTGGCTGTAGAATACCAAGACTTATTGTAGAAAATTTATCCAAACAAATCAGCCCCTAGTTAGCTTAATAAGTGTTGAAAAGTCAACAAGAAACATGTGTCTAATTTAGTTTTCCCTTAAATAAATTAGACAATAAATATTAATCTATTATTTCATTCATAACTGAGTGAGTTGGATTTGTAACAGAATTATAAGTGTAGTTAAGTGAGTTAATATCAGTTGTACTAGTTGTAACTAAACTTTCACTAGTGAGAGTTTAGTAAATCAGTGAACTCACATGCAACCGAAGATTCATCACGGTTAACTACATGCATGTCAGATCCAGTGGAGACCTAGTTGAGATAACATGTGAAAGGGATAGTTTGGCTATCAGTTGTGATTTGATCACACATGTAGTGGATATGCTTATGAGCATGTGCAAACTAGGCAATTAGTAATTCAGTTGTGAGAATTCTAATTGCAAGGATTTGTGCAAAGGAGGCAAGCTGTCTAGACACGGGAATTGGCACATGTATTTGTTGATTTGTGTATGATAGTGTGAGATGATTGTATTGTACTGAGAGCTCTTGGATTAGATTTTTGTATGAGATCGTTTCATGATTCATGATATACATAATATATGATAGTGGGGTTTTTAGCTTTACGCTTTCCCGGTAAAAAATTATGTGTTATGTGTTCTTGATATTTCATTTTGTGATTGTGGTTGTGATCATGGTTTGATTTTCCACAAGAATAATAGTAGAAGCAATTTTGTATTTAACAGTGGCGTATAATTGTTAGATCAGGAGAATCGTAGGAAATACTTAATTTGTATTGAAATTTCTACATGGTATCAGAGCCACGGAGGCCACGGAGCTACAGAAGTGAGGTGTGAACTTTAGTACTGTAGACTACGCACGGTTCTCCAAGCAGAAATTCTCACACCCTACTCAAAGGCAGGGTGTGAACTTCATTGACATTCTTGCAGGCTGCCTAAGGAAGAAGTGCGAACTTCCCTCACCCCATAGTGAAGTACAATGTGAAATTGCCCAGAAGGTTCACAGGCTATACACTAGCAAGGTGCGAACTTTCTCAAAGATTTCGCAGGATAAGCACTAGTAGAGTGCGAACTTCCCTCAAGCTGCTCTCAGGTGGGGTACGAACCTCCCAGGGAAAAAGGGATTGTAGCAGTTGAGTTTTGGTGGTTGGATAACATTCGAATTTGCAAGATTTTCTTGGAGAGACAGTTGATTCAAGATCGAAATGTCTTTCAATGGCTTGAGGTTGGAGTATGCATTCGAGGGTAGCTTGAACTACATTTCTTGGAAGGACAGGATGGAAGCAGTACTCGAAGACAATGTCTTGAAATATTACATTGATAGAGATGTTCTGAACCAAATGCGACAGACACTGCAAATCTTGATGCATGGCAAAAGAAAGTGGCGAAGGCGAGGAGGATTTTGTTGGAGGGAGTACGAGACCACATTGTCTCAAGTCTCCATGGGAAAACCACACCACATGCAATGTGGAAGGTTTTAACAGATCTGTTCCAAAACAGCAGCGACCATAAGAAATTGGAGCTCAAAGATAAACTCAGGAAGATCAATATGGAGAAGGGCGACACCATTCCAAAATATCTCATGAAGTTTTTCCAATGTCGGGATGAGCTTGGAAGTGTGGGAATAACAGTTTCTACTGATGATTTGGTGAGCTTAGCTCTCCTAGGACTTCCCAAGAGTTGGCATAGTTATCAAGACTTTGTCAATGGAAGGGAAAAATTGTTGGATTGGGAACGACTATGGTCGGATCTAGTGCAAGAGGAGTTCAGGCGGAACACCGGAGATGGATATTCATCAAAGCATGATGATGAAGAGGATTGTGCTTTGACTTCCAAGGAAAGGAAAGGGAAAGGGAAGAAATTCCATCCAAAATTCGAGTCTAAAGTCAAGAAGATGGATTTGTCCAAAGTGAAGTGTTTTCACTGTCACTAACATGGGCATCTCGCTACTAACTATCTGCAAAAGAAGAAGAACAAGATGGTTACTAGAGCTGCAACTGGTGAGGCTCTTGTCTCACAATTTGAACTTGAATTCACTTTGATCGCATGCATGGCTTCAAGTGCATCAGGATCGGTGTGGTATTTGGATAGTGGCTCTTCATTCCACATGATGGGAGATAAAGAGTCTTTCATTGACTTGGAGGAGAAAGATCTCAGAATGCATATAGATATGGGCGATGATGGACGATACAGTGCAACTGGTATTGGTACCATTACCTTTCAGAGGGAGTCAGGTAAACCATTTCAATTGAAAAATGTTATGCATGTTCCAGGTCTGAAGAAAAACTTGGTCTCAGTCACAATGTTGGAGGACAGAGGCTATGATGTTGTTTTTAGCAGTGGAAAAGCCTACCTGTGACATAAAGCAATGAGTCAAGTCAAGAAGATAGGGATTCGAGTTAAGAATCTCTACATGTTGGAGGTAGATGGCTACAGTGCCATGATAGGCAAGGCAGAAAAAGTGATGAGCCGGGATGAGGGCGAATTATGGCACAAGCGATTGGGCCATCTTCATCATGGAGCCTTGAAGATCATGCAACAAATATCTATTGGACTTCCAAGGGGAACACTTTATCAGTTAGATCAATGCAAGGGGTGCACCCTGGGGAAGTATGTAAAGTCCACCTTTCATGAAAAGGAGAACCGTGCATCAGTGATCCTGGAGAGAATTCACACGGATGTTGACCATTCTCGATTGATTCAACAGAAAAACATAGGTATTATGTTATTTTTATTGATGACTTTTCTCGTAAATGTTGGATATTCTTCATGCAGAAGAAGGATCAAACATTCTCAAAGTTCTGTGAGTTTAAAGCATTGGTGGAGAAAGAGTCAGGGAAGAAAGTGAAGGCTCTAAGGAGCGATAATGGTGGAGAATACATATCTAACGAATTCAAAGACTTCTGTAGCAGAGAAGGAATTCGAAGAGAACTCATAGCACCTCATAACCCACAGAAAAATGGGGTTGCAGAGAGAAAGAACAGAACGATCATGGGTGCAGCATGAGCGATGTTGCATGATCAGAGCCTACCAATGCATTTGTGGGAAGAAGCATGAAATACTACGTTTTATGTGTAGAACCATTGTCCTCATAGAGTACTTGGCATGAGTACACCTGAAGAAGCTTTTACTAGTAAGAAACCTGATGTTTCTCATTTTAAAAATTTTGGCTCATCTATTTATGTGCATGTGACCAAGGATTCCAGGAAGAAGATGGAACCAACTACTGAAGTTGGGATATTTGTGGGGTACACAGAAACACCCCATAATTATCGTGTGTATTTTCCAAACAGTAAGATGACTATTATGCGATGGGATATAAAATTCGATGAGGGGAAAGCCATGCGGTTGTCGCTTGAGAGGGAGCTAGACTTGCATGCAAAAGAGGAACTGTTGGTTCCCAAGGATGAGTCTCAAGATGTGGACCAGCCACATGAGGAGGTTCATGAAGTGGAGGAAACCACTCAATCAGAGCCATCCATCAAACTTGGCAGAAAGCACACCATGGAAGCTGACAGATTGAGAGTAGATGCTGCACAGAATGTAGGAGCCCCTACTTCACAGCGCAGACAGAGATAGTCTCCTGATCAATTTGTTGGATACATGAATCTCATGAGAAAATGTATTGTGACTGAACCATCTTCCTTTCAGGAAGCAGTGCAGGACCCCACTTGGGTTGATGCTATGGTACAGGAGTATGACTCCATTATCAAAAACAGTGCATGGGAAATTTTCCCAAGACCGGTCGACAAATCAGTGGTAGGTTCGAGATGGATCTACAAGGTAAAGTAAGTTGTTGATGGGAGTGTGGAGAAATACAAGGCCAGGTTTGTGGCCCGAGGCTTCTCACAGATCAAGGGGATAGATTATGATGAGACCTTTGCACCTGTGGCAAGGTACTCTTCCATAAGATCCATCCTTGCACTCTCAGCGCAGATGGGTTGGCGCATTCATCAGATGGATGTTAAAATTGCGTTCCTCAATGGGATCATTGAGGAAGAAGTGTACATTGAGCATCCAGAAGGTTTTGATACCTTTGACAGAGAGTTGCATGTGTGCAGACTCAAGAGAGCACTATATGGGCTGAAGCAAGCACCCTGTGCTTGTTACACTTGGATAGAAAACTATTTCACTAGATTGGGCTTCACCAAAAGTGAAGCGGATGCAAACCTATACCAAATTGTGGTGGAGGGTAAGATTTTAATCATTGTGCTTTATGCTGATGATTTAATACTAACTGGTGATGAGCAATTGATACACTCATGCAAGGAGGACCTTGCAAAGGAGTTCGAGATGAAGGATTTGAGCCTTCTTCATTATTTCCTTGGTTTGGAAATATGGCAGTGAGATGGTGAACTTTTTGTGTCTCAAGGAAAGTATGCAAGAGAGATACTGGGTAAGTTTCACATGGAGGGATGCAAACCCATGGATACTCCTCTTCCAGGAAACTGGAGGAAAGAGGATGCTACTTCTGGAGAGGTAGTGGATGCTATTGTCTATCGATAGTTAGTGGGTTCGCTAATGTATTTAGTGAAAACAAGACCATACATTTGCTACGTGGTTAACTAGCTAAGTCAAGCGATGGTTAAGCCTACTAAACTCTTTTCGAAGGCGGGTAAGCATGTCCTGAGATATATGAAGGGAACATATGAGTATGGATTATGGTACAAATAGATGGATGAGGTGAAGTTACATGGATTCACGGATGCAGATTGGGTAGGAAGCCCAACGGACAGAAAGAACACATCAGGGGGGATCTTTAGTATCAGATCTATAGATGTTTCTTGGTACAGCAGGAAACAAAGATCTGTGGCACTTAGTTCAGCGGAAGTGGAATACATGGCAGCGAGTCAAGCTGAATGTGAGGCCATATGGATGAGAAATATCTTGGTTGGTTTGTTTGGTTCTCATTTAGATCCAACAGTGATTTATTGTGATAATCAAAGTTGCATTAAACTCTCGATTAATCATGTGTTTCATGACAGATCTAAGCATATAGATATCCGGTATCATCATCTCAGAGATTGTGTGTAGCAGAAGATCATGTTGCTTCAATACATTCCTACGGAAGATCAAAATGCAGACATTCTGATGAAGGCTCTCACCAGGAGAAAATTTGAATATCATAGAGACAGGATTGGGGTGAAGGATAATCCCTTTCTTGTTGAGAGGGAGTGTTGAAAAGTCAACAAGAAACATGTGTCTAATTTACTTTTCCCTTAAATAAATTAGACAATAAAGATTAATCTATTATTTCATTCATAACTGAGTGAGTTGGATTTGTAACAGAATTATAAGTGTAGTTAAGTGAGTTAAGATCAGTTGTACTAGTTGTAACTAAACTTGCACTAGTGAGAGTTCAGTAAATCAGTGAACTCACATGCAACTGAAGATTCGTCACGGTTAACTACATGCATGTCAGATCCAGTGGAGACCCAGTTGAGATAACAGGTGAAAGGGAAATTTTGGATATCAGTTGTGATTTGATCACACTTGCAGTGGATATGCTTATGAGCATGTGCAAACTAGGAAATTAGTAATTCAGTTGTGAGAATTCTAATTGCAAGGATTTGTGCAAAGGAGGCACGATGTCTAGACACAGGAATTGACACATGTATTTTCTTATTTGTGTATGACAGTGTGAGACGATTGTATTGTACTGAGAGCTCTTGGATTAGAGTTTTGTATGAGATTGTTTCATGATTCATGATATACATAATATATGATAGTGGGGTTTTTAGCTTTATGCTTTCCCGGTAAAACATTTTGTGTTATGTGTTCTTGATATTTCACTTTGTGATTGTGATTGTGATTGTGGTTTAATTTTTCGCAAGAATAATAGTAGAAGCGATTATGTATTTAACAATGGTGTATAATTGTTAGATCAGGAGAATCGCAGGAAATACTTAATTTGTATTGAAATTTCTACAATAAGTGTGCCTAGGTTAGTAGAAGGTTAGGGCAGATTTTTAGGCCTAGTCTAGGGTTAGTTTAGGATATAATTAGGGTTAGTAGGCTAGGTTTAGGGCAGACCTAATGGTTGTAGGTTAGTTTTACTACAGCAATAAGAAATTTTTGTTGAAAGAGGACACCTCAATGAGGCAAGGGAGCCAAAGGCTCAAGGAACACTTTCCCAAAGAGGTAATCTTAAAACTTGAAATTTCACATTTACCAAGGCAACAATTTATTTCTCCAATGCAACAAGTAAATGACTAGTGACTTAAACAATGGGTTAATGGATCCAAGCAAAGAAATAGATAGAGATACTACTTCCTTGGGGGTGTAAATCCTCTTACTCCCCAAGGCAAGTATCTCTAGCTAGGGTTTAAGCTAAAAAGGTGTATGCCCTTATACTTCTCTTAGAAAACCCTTGCTAAACCAATAGAATATAAGCATAAAATGATGGAGACCATGGTGGGGGTGTATTCCCTTATACTTCCCACCTTTCTCTATCAAATTAACCATGTATTGAGCAAAAAATGATAGCACAATGTAGAAAAAGCTTACCAATTCAAGGAAAAAGCTAACACAAACCACCATAAAAGCTAGAGAAAATACTTCCAAGGCTACTGCATCACTTCCATCAACCAATAATCCAAGAAAAAACCATAAACAAGAGAACAAGAGAGAGAAAAATCCAAAGAGAGTGAAAAATTCAATCCAAGTACTTCTCCAAGATGGGAGAGTTGTGTTAAAATGAGATCTTATGATCTCTTATTTATACAAAATGTCACTAAGATAGTTTTTCCACATAATGTTAGGGTAAACCAAAATACTAGGGGTCAACAACCTTAATATCGCCCCTTTCACACAACAATATTAAACAATTCACTTAAATTCTTTTTTTACACAAAGGAAACCACAATTTAGAAAGACGTCACCCCTTTAGGGGACATTTTGGCACTAAGACCAAGTCGTTGTGGATGGAGGAGTGTTTGAAGGCTTCCCAAAGCCACATTTCAAGCATCCAAGTCACTTCCTTCATGTTCAAAGCCTCAACCTCCTCAAAACATCCTTGTGCCAAAGCATATCAACCTCACCACCAAATCCTAACCCCTCTAGGTGACACCATGCCTCTAAAGGTGATGTTTTGCCTCTTCTAGGAAAAATGTTTGCCACGTGGGGGCTAGGTTGTGTTGTCCTAGTCATATTCTAGTATTTTGAGGTTTCATCTCTCTCAACCGGCATGTGGGCCCTTGGCATCCACCTTTGGGATTCAATCCCCATGAAAGCCCAAGCTAGGCTTGTTACTCCAAAACTGTCCACCATCTAGGTCCTACAAAGACAAATAAGCATGCCCTATGAGGATCTCAAGTCATAGCATCATGATAAGTAAATCAAATCAATAAATTAGCCGCCTAAGCATGTGCATCAAAGATTACAATGTCAAACAATTTAGTGCTCAAAGAGATTATATGAATTGTCAAGATTGAATATGGGAGGGTTGACAAGGTGTCCTATTGGATAGATATTTCCATAGGTCAAGGAGAGTTTCTAAGAGATCCCTTTCTAAGCCATGTAAAGTGGGTGAAGTGGTTAAGTATAAAGGCTCAATGGGCATGGGGTTCATAAAATACAAGGTGTTGTAGTGTCTCATTCATACGTGCCTTTGTAGAGGGTGTGTGGAACCTTCGTTTGCAATGCAATTTTTCCAAGCCCATCATTTTTCCATTCTTTGTTTCTTTCATATTTTAAGGACAAGTTGAAGGCCATTGTCCTGGCGTGGTGTCTAGATAATGACAATGTCACTCACAAACACATAGTGGAAATGAGAAGGTTGGCTCGTGATGAGACCCTCTTTCTCTCAACCATGCAACTGAGAGCCATTACTCTGTCTTGGCGACCAAATGGTAATGTCATACCACTACATATATATGAACATGATAGGATGACTCGTGATGAGACCTCCTATCCTTTGATTAACCCTTCAAGCATTCTTAATCATTATTCTTCTGGGTCCCTCTTTTCTTAAAGATAAGTGTTTCATTTCTTTCTTGGGTAATCCCTGGGTGAAGCATCTAGAAGGTTTATATATGGACTTTTAAATTTTACCCAAAATCAATCCCTCTAGGTTGTCAACCCCTTCTTCTCATAGAATGAAGGACAACCCATCCTTGGGTCAATACACCCTAAAATCCCAAGAGATAAGGAAATAGGAGGAAAAAGTGATGGAAGTGGTAAGTATGGTTAGGAATAGTATGATGGTTCTTTAAGGGAGTTCCTAGTAGAAAACCCATCCCCAAGGAAGACCACTTGCTAGGGCACAATGTCAACCACCAAGGTGAAGCAAGGTAAGAGGCATAATGTCCAAGCATATGCCATGAAATCTAAAGCAGTCTAATATACAACATACTCAAATATCTTGAATATTGAAATGACACTCACCACAATACTTGAATTGTACCTCATGGAGCAAGGCCCATTGCCTCTCGGAAGCCAGCTGGTGTGGTGGATTCCATATGAAAATATATGACTTATGTGGTGGTGAGAAGGGTCTCCATCTGCACAAAAGTATACTGCTAGTCATGTAGTCTCGTGTCACTCCATATCTCTAACCTAAGGACCTCGATACATAATGTCCTTAGTTATCCCACAAAATGGGGATAACAGTTCCAACAAACTAACCCAGTCGTTAACCATGTCGAAGAGACAATGACACTCATCAACACATGCATGAAGTGAGCACCGAACCAGAATGATTTGTTTCCTTCAATTTAATCGCAGCCAACTCCTATTGCAAGGTATCCTTCTTTGCATCCAGTTGGGACCAAGCACCAACAATGAGCTCAACCATCTGTGGAAGCACGACTAGAGTGATATCTTCAAGTAGCTTCAGCGCAATCTATCAAAAAGCAGGACAAACTTGGACTAGTTTATCTAACACAATCACAACGGAGGATTTATCTTGCACCCACAATTCATGCTCATATTCCAAGACTAAAGAGGCTACGATGACAACATCTTGTAGTTGTTGTGCTTGTTGTGTGAGCTCAAAGTTTGTTTTCTCAACTACATTGATCCATTGTTCCAGCTGATCAATAGAGACATGTAAAATATGCACCGATTGTGGCGTATCCTATATAGAAATATTTGCATTGGCAAGGGAATAATCGAAATACAACCTTGAAGTAAGTGGTTGACTACTCGCAACAAAACATTTTGACAAGATGGGGGTACCAGCACAATCTAGACTAGCCGAGGGAGCTCTGAAACTCCGTGCAAGTCTGTCGTGGACCTCCTATGAAAGCACTGCAACCACACCGATTTGATCCAAACATAACTCAAAGATAGCTAAACATTGTTTGGGGTCCTGGATCATGGGCACAAGTTTTTCCTTGACACAAATGGAACTGTGCGATGAGAGTGTCTTCCTAGGTGTCCATCTATGTATACCTTTGGCCCTATCTCTAACTCGAAATGAAGAACAATTGCAGGTTGTGTATCCAGAGGTAGTTGGCTCTGTGGAACCCGGGAAAGAGTAGATGGTATCGAGATGGCACTGCCGACAATTGTATCAGAGGGGACGACATATTCTAGCAAGGCGATGTTGAAATGGGTATGGTTGGGGGATGATGATGTCATGAATGGTATATCAACAGGTAAGGTATGCTACTAGTTGGATGCTTCCTCAAAGATGGGGGTAGATTTTTGTGTCATCGGTGGGTCATGTAGAATGGTTATCGCAGTGGTTGATGAGGAAAGGGGGGTAGTGGTGCAAATGGGAGTGGTAGCAATGTGGATTGGAAGTGGAAGGTAAAACAACAAAGTAGCGACAGTGATCCGGATTATTTTCGGCACGAAATGAGAGTGGAGATATAATAAAGAAATGCACAGAGATATCACAGATATCCAATAATATAACATAAATGTATCAGAGATGCAACCATAAACATAGAGATACAGTAATACACGATTTCTATTAATGAAATAAATGTACAAAGACTGTAAAAATACAGAGTGAAAGACTCGCTAGAATGGTGGCAGCTTATCTCTGAGAAAAGATGTGACGGCTACTCGCTTTCGCAAGAAGATGATTACAATGAGGCTCTAAAGTCCTTTTTACAATAAAAAGGAATTTCAAAAACCCTAGACATCCAAAAACCTAACCCTAGGAGATGAAGCACCAAAAGTCATGTGGGCCCCATTTGGGTTAGTTAGTACATCAACTTCCCGGGATCGTAACTTTTGCATACAATCTCTGTTTTAGGCACATGATATCTCATTGGAAATGTGTCATTGAGGGGATTCATTTAGGGGGCTCAATCAAAGCATTTGACTATCATTGAGAACCTTGATCCTGAAAAACCTTCATTTAGGCCCTCAAAATGGCCCCGGAAGTTAAAAACTGCTAAAAATAGTAAATTACCAAAACTGCCAGAAAATTGTTTTGAGCCAGTTGGAAAAGGTGGGTGGTCGCCGATATCCATGTGGATCAATTCTCCCTCCTTAGGAATCAATGGTATCCATTGCATTGATTGCCCAGGGGAGAGGGAAAAGTGTTTGTTGAATCTGCGCCTTGATGAGTTGCTTGCCTTGTTGGAGAAGTTGTGTTTCTTAGCTTGTTGAAGGTTGTAACGAACATGTGGCTGAAAGGGTTGGAACTTTTTAACCAATCTAGATACATGAGATTCCTGTGTGTAGAAGGAATCTTTACACTTTGTTGCAATCTTTTCGACCTGCTTCTATTGGATAGAAGGTGTTTGGGTTGAGGCTATAGTGATTACAGTATCCTTTTGTTCACCTTTTGAATAGATTGTGAATAAACTAAATTTTGTAGTATGAGATACTACCTTGCGACATTGTTTAGGTGGAACAATAATCGGAACTATCTCTAGTATTCTGTAGAGATGACCCCCCAGAGAAACAATGACACTGCGGGGTTGAGACTCATAAACAGCATGGTGCTCCCACATATATGGTTGTCTCAAGAGAACATCACAGACATCCAGTGGGGAAATATCACATAATACCTCATCCTTGAAGGGTTGGATGTCGTATGACAATCAACATTATTGGCTGACACAGAGATCTCGTCCCTGGTGAAGCCACCCAATGTTGTATGGTTGCGGGTGCGGTGTTGTCGACAATCCCAACTATTTAACGACCTCTGCTGAGATGAGATTCTTCTGGCTTCTACTATCAAAAATAAAATGCAATGGGATCCCCTTCACCCACATCTATGAATGAAAAAGGTTCTCCCCCTCTTCAGGATATGTTGGTTCTTCTAGTTGAATTGTTGTGATCGCGACAATAGCAGTGGGGTTTGTGTCGATGATATGTCTTTTACCATTATTTTCAGAATCAGATTATGAATCGGGGTTTGACTCCTTGTCTTTGATCTCAGCCACCAATGAATATTTTGAGTGACATTCATCGGTGTTGTGCCAGGGGATTTTATGGAAATTGCACCATTTTCCGGTGTCCTTCTTTGTCTTTCTGTGACCCTTTATTTCCTGCGACTTAGACTGGTTTTCAGGAGACTGTTTATTAGGGTCATCTTTATCATACCTTGGTTGTTGCAAATTTGAAGACCCAAACTCCCGTTTGTTCTGGTTCTTAAATTTCTGCTTGATTTTAACAGCATATCGATAAGCAGCGTCGAGTGATGAGATGTCCAGAAAATCCATTTCAGTTTGGATGTATCTGTGTAGAGCCCCACGGTATTTCAGAACCAAATGTCGTTCGGAGTCTTTGATACCCAGATTGGTGTGCAAGGTATGGAAGGTATTGGTGAACTCTGAAACTTCTTGGCCCCTCTCTTGCTGCAAGGTGGCCCATCTTATGTACTGGTCCTCATAGTTTCCAACAGGATAATATTGTTCCTTTACCACATCTAGAAAAAAATCCCAAGTGGGCTCGGCCCCATATATTACAGACTCCTCTGTGGAACTTTGCTCCCAGTAAGTTTCCCACCAATGTTTGACATGGGGGACAACTTTAAGGAGTGTGAAGGTGATATTTTCCCTGTCGAAAAAATTATGAACATAGAAATAACCTTCTAACAGATTTAACCATTTGTCTAGTGCATCCGCATATATCTGACCTTCAAATATGGGAATATCAAAATTAACCTGTACCTTGAAATGAAAGGTGTTTCCAAAATGGTTGTTTTATGAATATGCGTCTATTGCTATCGGCAGGCGTTGAAAGATGTCGGAAAAAATCGCCATCATTTCGCCACTCTGTCGCGTGAGAGCTTGCTCAAGCAACAGATTGATAGAATTGTCTGCTCTGTCATTTTTTTTTTCTTCCTCCATGGAGGGTTTCTTGGGCGTGCGAGAGCAATTTTCTTCAAGAGAGACAAGCTCGAGACCCAACTGGCTATACTCGGACCTCATTGGGGACATGCACTGAAAAAAATGATCAAGAGTAGCTTTCTCTGATACCACTGATCTGGATTATTTGTGGCAAAAAATGAGAGTGCATATATAATAAAGAAATGCATAGAGATATCGGGGATATCCAATAATATAACATAAATGTATCAGAGATGCAACCATAAACACAGAGATACAGTAATACACAATTTTTATTCATGAAATAAATGTACAAAGACTATAAAAATACAGAGTGAAAGACTTGCTAGAATGGTGGCAGCTTATCTCTAAGAATAGATGTGACGGCTACTCGCTTTTGAAATAAGATGATTACAATGAGGCTCTAAAGGAATTTTTACAATAAAGAGGAATTTCAAAAACCCTAGACATCTAAAAACCTAACCCTAGGAGATGAAGTGCCAAAATTCATGTGGGCCCTGTTTGGATAAGTTAGTACATCAACTTCCCGGGGTCATAACTTTTGCATACAATCTTCGTTTTAGGTGCACGATAGCTCATTGGAAAGGTATCGTCAAGGAGATTAATTTATGGCAATCAATTAGAGCCTTTGGATATCATTGAGAACCTCATTCCCAAAAAACCTTCATTTAGGCCCTCAAAATGGCCCAGGAAGTTAAAAACTGTTAAAAATAGTAAATTACCAAAACTGCCAAAAAACTATTTTGAGCCAGTTGGAAAAGGTTGGTGGCCACCGATATCCACCTGGATTAATCCTCCCTCTTTAGGAAGCAATGGTATCCATTGTGTTGAGTGCCCGGGGGAGAGGGAAAAGCATTTGATGAACTTGTGCCTTGATGAGTTGCTTGCCTTGTTGGAGAATTTGCGTTGCTTAGCTTGTTGAAGGTTGTCACGAACATGCGGTTGGAAGGGTTGGACCTTTTTAACTAGTCTAGATACATGAGATTCCTGTGTGTAGAAGGAATATTTACACTTTGTTTCAATCTTGTTGACCTGCTTTTGTTGGATAGAAGGTGCTTGGGTTGAGGCTGTAGTGATTGCAGTATAATTATGTTCACCTTTTGAATAGATTGTGAAGAAGATGAATTTTGTAGTATGAGATACTACCTTGCGACATTGTTTAGGTGGAACAGTAGTCGAAACTACCTCTAGTATTTTGTAGAGATGACCCCCAAGAGAAACAATGACATTGTGGGGTCAAGACTCATAAACAACATGGTGCTTCCACATATATGGTTGTCCCAAGAGAACATAACAGACATCCAGTGGGGAAATATCACATAGAACCTCGTACTTGAAGGGTTGGATGTCGTATGACAATCCACACTGTTGGCTGACATGGAGATATCATCCCTGGCGAAGCCACCCGATGTTGTATGGTTGTAGGTGTGGTGTTTTCGACAGTCCCAACTATTTAATGACCTCTACTGAGATGAGGTTCTTCTGGCTTCCTCTATCAACAATAAAATGCAGCGGGGTCCTCTTCACCCACATCTGTGAATGAAAAAGGTGCTCCCCCTCTTCAGGATCTCTTGGTCCTTCTGGTTGAATTTTTGCGATCATAACAATAGCAGTGGGGTCTGCATCGATGATCTGTCTTTTACCAGTATTTTCATAATCAGATTCTGAATTAGGGTTTGGCTCCTTGTCTTTGATCTCGGCCACCAATGACTGTTTTGAGCGACATTCATTGGTGTTGGGCCAGGGGATTTTATGGAAATAGCATCATTTTACGGTGTCCTTTGTCTTTATGTGACCCTTCTTTTCCTACGGCTTGGACTAGTTTTCGGGAGACTATTTATTATGGTTGTGTTTATCATTCCTTGTTTGTTAAATATTTGAAGACCCAAACTACCATTTTTTCAAGTGCTTAAATTTCTACTCAATTTTAACAACATATCAATAAGTAGCACCGATTGATGAGATGTCCAGAAAATCCATTTCAGTTTGGATGTGTCTATGTAGAGCACCACGGTATTTTAGAACTAAATGTCATTCAGGGTCTTTGATACCCAACTTGGTGCGCAAGGTATGGATGGTATTGGTGAACTCTGGAACTTCTTGGCCCCTCTCTTGTCGCAGTGTGGCCCATCTCATGTACTAGTCCTCATAGTTTCCAATAGGGTAATACTGTTCCTTTACCACATCCACAAAAAAATCCCAAGTGGGTTCGGCCCCATATATTCCAGACTCGTCTATGGAACTTTTCTCCCAGTAAGTTTCCCACCAATGTTTGACATGGGGGAGATATCTAAGGAGTGCGAAGGTGATATTTTACCTGTCAGAAAAATTATGAACAGAGAAATAACCTTCTAACAAATTTAACCATTTGTCCAGGGCATCTGCATCTATCTTACCTTCAAATATGGGAATATCAATATTAACATGTACCTTGAAAGGAGAGGTGATTCCAAAATGGTTTTTTAATGAAGATGCTCCTATTGTTATTAGCAGGCGTTGAAGCATGTGGGAAAAATTCTCCATCATTTTGTCCCTATGTAGCATGAGAGCTTGTTCAAGCAACATATTGATAGGATCGTCTGCTCCGTCATTTTTATTTTCTTCCGCCGTGGAGGGTTTCTTGAGAGTGCAAGAGAGATTGTCTTCAAGAGAGACAAGATCGAGACCCAACTTGCTATACTCGAACCTCGTCGGGGACATGCACTAAAAAAAATGATCAAGAGCAGCCTTCTCTGATACCACTAATTCGGATTATTTTCGGCACGAAATGAGAACGGAGATATAATAAAGAAATGCAAAGAGA
This sequence comes from Picea engelmannii, assembly GCA_009831015.1. NCBI lineage: Eukaryota > Viridiplantae > Streptophyta > Pinopsida > Pinales > Pinaceae > Picea > Picea engelmannii. The sequence continues at coordinate 868,120 of ML777687.1, read as the reverse complement.
TATCGTGGATATCTAATAATATAAAAAAAATGTATCATATATGAAACCATAAACACAGAGATACAGTAATACACTATTTCTATTAATGAAATAAATGTAGAGAGACTGTAAAAATACAGAGTGAAAGACTCGCTAGAATGGTGGCATCTTATCTCTGAGAAGAGATGTGACGGCTACTCGCTTTCGCAAGAATATGATTACAATGAGGCTCTAAAGGCCTTTTTACAATAAACAGGAATGTAAAAAACCCTAGACATCCAAAAACCTATCCCTAGGAGATGAAGTGCCAAAAGTCATGTGGCCCCCGTTTGGGTAAGTTAGTACATCAACTTCCCGTGGCCGTAACGTTTGCATACAATCTCTGTTTTAGGCGCATGATAGCTCGTTGGAAATGTATCGTCGAGGAGATTCATTTAGGGGGATCAATATAAGCCATTTTTTTTTTATCATTGAGAACCTCTATCCTGAAAAACCTTCATTTAGGCCCTCAAAATAGCCTCAGAAGTTAAAAACTGCTAAACATAGTAAATTACCAAAACTGCCAAAAAATTGTTTTGAGCCAATTGGAAAAGGTGGGTGGCTACCGATATCCACCTGGATCAGATAGTGACAATGGGGTAAATAATGGACTTGGACAGAGAGTTGATGCGCGAATTCGTTCGAGGGAAAATATAAGTAAGTACTTTGTGGAATTGCTTACCCGATATAATGGCATCGTCCGAGATAGAGAAAAATGGAATCTAAATTGTCCCCCTAGGTAGCACTTCTTCTTCACATTCTTCATCCGCTTCCTATGAGTAGGAAGGCATCCTATCTCACTTGGCTAAGCTAGTCTCTGCACTAGGGGTCTATGCAGGAGTTGACCACTACGCGATGGCAGGGATCTTGTAGGAGGCACTCATCTTCTTCTTTTCAACAATGACACCCATCCAAGAGGCGACTTGTCAAACACTACATCATCTAGAAAAAATGGTAAAGGGTTCATATGGAAAAGAATTGGAGCAGCTTCAAGAGCTCACATAAATGTATGGTCACGACTCATCCCAAACCAGATGTTGTGAGTGTGTCGATTTAGCAGTGACTATGGGATTTGTGGGCTTTGTCTTGCGGTGATGAGGTCATTATACCACTGTGAAAATAATGCAATGTGAGTTTTTTTGTCGATGGTTGCAGTGCGAATATGCCAAGGGTCGAAGAGTTTGGCGATGTGGTTGTCAGACGTGCGAGAGATTTTGCGACCCTGTGGTGATTTCCACTTCCACATAGTGAATGATACTAACAAGTACACATATATGAAATACCCAACCTTATCATGTGCATTCGTGCAAGCCTAGAACATCTTGATGAGAAAAAATTTACACCAATTTAATGGTGCACCATTTTTAATGAATTTCACTACTAGAATGGCGTCAAGGCTGCAATTGTTTTTCATGTAATTATTCATTACTTTACTAGCAATAAAATAGCATTCCATGCAAACCTACTCATCGTTGATTGACACAATGTGCGCTCCTCAAGCTCCCCTCCTAATTTTGTATTTGTCATATAGGTTAATTTCACCCTTTTTTCGACCATGCTTCCCAAAGCCTTGGAAGCCATATGTAACATATTTCCCTTCCATGGACAACCCAATGAGCTTATGAATGTCCTCGACATGGATGGGATAGGCCTGGTCTAACCATAAGGTATTGTTGTGCACCTGACTAATAAGAAATTTCATGCATCAGCAAGGTTCTCGAGTAGTGCCAAAGACTGGTAGGTAGCAAAGACTCATCAAGGTGGAATCCCGCAGTGGTATGTACTCAAGTTTCCACTGCTACTGAAATTGACCGTCCGGCGATGTGTTGCAATCTATGAAGGTGTGAATATCCATATGTAGAAACAAGGAAGCATCTATGAAATCCAAGACGATCAGCCAAGTTTGCTCAACCTTCCCATGGAGATCATCCTAGACTATAACAAGCAAATCAATAAATTTCTCTGGAATAAAAACTTTGGGAAGGGCTCCCCGACCAATAGTGCAAACCATTATAATAGATTGTTATTGGTAGAAAGAAAAAAAACTGGTGGAAAAAGGTGCATGCTCATGGAGTTCTCAAGGGGCTCCAGGACTAAAGATAGAAATAACTCGAATAAAATATGATACCGATGAGTATTCGACAAAAGGTGAGTTTATATAAAACATTGGGGGATGGTGATGACATTAACATCCATCAAGAGAGACAACATGGAATCCATTTCATCATTAACATCGGACATGACGAGTAGACACAACAAAATATATGCGGTGATTTGGACAGTTAAGAGAAGAAGTTGAAACACGGCGTAGGGATATTTGGGTGAATGGAAAAGTAATGGCCTCACCATCAATCACCCAGAAAAGTATTGACAGTGTGAGGACGTAAATGTAACATCCCGCTCTGGCACACTAAGAAAACTTATTCTTTGACACTTGCTTGCAAGATCCGGACTATTATGATATTAAAACATTTGTCCCTGATTATGATGCATTATGATAGATGACATGATGTTTTACTGCATTGACATAGGCAGGTGCTATTGACTCAGTTTTACTGAGTGTGCAAGGTTTTGGACCTTGAGGATGTTGAGGCATCGATGGAACCCCTTAGACTTCAGATTGAGTCAAGGAGTGTGCTATTTGGGTTGATTTATTTACTGTGCTATTACATTTGATTTGATGATATGATGTGGACATGTTCTAAAATGATTGTTGATGATGCAGGCTAACGATAGCTTGCCGACCAGACTCACATATGGAGTAAAAGGGCCACACACATGACTACCAGAGAGGTTGAGGGAGAGGTGTGGACAACATCCCTGCCCCAGCCTACTAACACTCTCATTGTGGCTCGAACTGTAGGTTAACGATTACCTAGCTAGAGAGGACCCACAATGCTGTGAGGGTAGACTGCGACAGTCGCTCACGATGATTCTAAAGGGCGCGCAATAAGGCATGGGACTTATTCCTTAGAATCCCTTAGTCTCCCACAAGTTCACCTGGCAGAGTGTTGACTCCAGGGGTTATTGATGTCTACCAATCAGTCAAGAGGCGAGTGGCACCCTTGGAGCACGTGGTGCATCCTGAAGGACACGTCGCGCAAAAGAAACACAAGAGGCGAGTGGCACCCTTGGAGCACATAGTGCATCCTGAAGGGCACATCGCACAAAAGAAACACTAGAGGCGAGTGGCACCCTTGGAGCAGGTAGTGCATCCTGAAGGGCACGTCGCATTGATGATGATGAAGGAACAAACCTAGATGGCCCTACGAAATTTAACACATTAAGAAATTCTTGAACAACTTCCCTAATTAAATGTCGCCCAGTTCAGAATCTAAGTCCTAAGTCTAAAACTTCTCTAGAGGTAAAATTTTGTCTAACCTTAAGAAAAATTACCCTATAAAAGTAAAAAAAAAAAAAAATTAAACTAAAAACCACTTAAGTAATAGTTTTTAGTCTTCATAAAATTTTTGGGGTGAAATGAAGAGAGTAAGAATTTAATTAAAATCCATGGATTTAAAATTTTAAAGAAGAATTTAATTGTTTAACTTGTGAAAGCGTAAAAGATACGAAATCATTAATAAAAAGGAAAAGAGGTTAATTGGTGCAACTGCCATTTTTGGCTCTAATGAAAAGGGGAAAGAAGGGAATAATAAAAAATAGTAAACTAAGGAATGGAGGAAACATAATAAAGGAAAGAGGGAACTTATGGTAAAAAACGAGGTCAACTTAGTAAAGAATCTGCAATAAATAACCTTCTAAATTGAACTAAATTAGCAACTTCATTTTAGGGAAAGTATTTAAAACCTATAAGGGAATCTAGGGACACCTAGGAGTAAAAATAGGAGTAACTCTAGGTGGGTGAGGGAATTAAGACAATTTAATAAATTAAAAAAAATAGTTAATGGAGAAACGTGGGGGATGGATGACACTTGTATGAAGGAGAGTTTTTAGAAGTTATTATTTAAAACTTAAATTAAATGAGATTTAGGAAAAAGATGGAAGTTCTAAAACTCTATAAAAGAAAGGGAAGAGAAGGAAGAAAGGGGGGATCGGCTGTTAGCGTAATGTTACGCTGTCGGATTTGTGACTTGACTGATTACTTGTGGGGAGTTGGGATTTCCCAGCTCGGATAGGAGTGGTAGCTCGGCCTTGCGAGGCAAGCTGGGAGCTAGACATACCATCTGGATAGTGTGTAGCCCCTTTGCGGCTCGAGGGGCTAAGGGGGAAGCAAAGTACCCCTAGCATTGGCTGGGAGGTACCGGTGAGGTCTCGACGGTCGGCGAGCGGGAGTGGCACGGAGCTCAAGTGCGGGATAGCGTCTTCGAGTTATTCATCGTCGGTCACAGGTACGCAAGTGCGTTTTTTTGTTTAAGAATAAAAGGAAAATTGTTTAAAGTTGTATATGAATCCTTATGATGATGATTGATGTGCCGAATTTTGGATCATCCCGTTTCCTTGTTGTTGTTTTCTGCGCCTAGACTGTTATAACCCCGCAATACTTTCGATGAGTTATCCTTGGCTCTGGCATTCTCTTACTATTGGCTGCAATTTCTTATTGGTGTTCTTTAGGCATTTATAAATTACGGTGGGTGTTTATATCAGACTGTGGGCGTTTTGTTTTAATGTGGGCATTTATATATGACTGTGGGCATTTATATCTGACTGTGGGCATTTTTATATATGGCTATGGGTGTTTTGTAATAATGGGGGAATTTATATATTACTGTGGGCATTTCTATTGTTGTAGGCATTTATAAAGTATGGTGGGCATTTTTATATATGACTGTGGGTGTTTTGTTTTAATGTGAGCATTTATATATGACTGTGGGCATTTATATCTAATTGGGGCGTTTTTAAATATGGCTATGAGTGTATTGGCATTTCCGTTTTTGTAAAATTTAGTTCTGAGAATTCGTTCTGGCAATGAGTGTATTGGCATTCCATTTTTGTAAAATTTAGTTCTGAGAATTCGTTCTGGCAATGAGTGTATTGGCATTTTCGTTTGTAAAATTTGTTCTGAGAATGCGTTCTGGCAATGGGTGTATTGGCATTCTGTTTTTGTAAAATTTAGTTCTGAGAATTCGTTCTGGAAATGAGTGTATTGGCATTTTCGTTTTGTAAAATTTGTTCTGAGAATTCGTTCTGGCAATGAGTGTATTGGCATTCCGTTTTTGTAAAATTTAGTTCTGAGAATTCGTTCTAGCAATGAGTGTATTGGCATTTTCGTTTGGTAAAATTTGTTCTAAGAATTCGTTCTAGAAATGAGTGTATTGGCATTCCATTTTTGTAAAATTTAGTTCTGAGAATGTGTTCTGGCAATGAGTGTATTGGCATTTCTGTTTTTGTAAAATTAGTTTAGAGAATTCGTTCTGCAATGGGTGTCAGGCATTTTCCTTTTGTATTGTTCTGTAATTTCGTCTCTGGCAACCTCTGTCCCTGGAAAACGAAGTTTTCCCTCCTTAAACTTTCATTGATTTCAACTAATGCAGATGGACATCGCTATGTGGTAAAATGTAGAGTTGTTTTATTGATCATTAAGAATGGATAATTTAATTACGGATGAGGCTAATGTTAATTAAATCCTTAGTTGCATTTATCGATTATTTAAGGCTCATTGAATTATGATATTTCATTTTAATGGTTGAATGTTCTCTGTTAACTTAATGCAGTTCCTTGCCCTTTCATTTAAATCTAATTAGTTTCTAATTGGGTTAAGAAGAAATTTTGTTTTATTATAAATTGTTTGCGGGTTTGGGTTAATGAAATGGTGCATGGTTTTTATAATTGATTAGTGGGTATTGTCGTAATGGGTCTTATTCTAATCTAAATTGAACATTGTTTAATATAATTTGAGGATTGTTCAATACTAATTGGATCTCGTTCTAATACTTTTGGGATATGGTTAAATATCATTTGAGTAGTGTCTTAATATAGTGGGGATATTGTTTATTTAATGGCCATATCTAAATTTGTAACACTTGGACATATAGAGAGAGTGGGTGAGAAGAAGTTGTTGCTCACCATCATTTAATCCTTCTTCACTTAGCTTCATATTGATTTGTTTAATAATCTGATATTTCGCACTACGGAATTAAGGCTTACCTAGATGATAACCTTACAATAAAGAATGATGTTATAGAGTTCCCTTAGATTTATCTCTTGGCAACTTACAAGCGTTCATGTAAATTGGTTTCTTTTAAGTATAACCTGCTACTGAGAAGAGAGGAATGTTCAAGACCCTTGGGATGTATTATAATAATAATACAAAGGGATTGTGGCTAGATTTACCTTTGGAATTTAGTATCTCATTAAATTGGTATAAGAAGGGAGAATAGTAGCTTCTTAATGACTTTTAAGTGGTGAGTAATTTAATGAGTTGAGGATTTATTAATGTCTCACTAATGCTTCCACCTTAATGTGATAACCAGGTTAGTTGTTATATTAAAGGTTGTATTATTGTCATAATAAATGCCTTACTTGTTATATTAACTTTCGATATCTTGTGATTGATTAAAAATACACTTCCAATGCAATATGGTAATAGTAGTGAGTAATCTAATGAGTTAACAAGAATTCATCGTTGAAAGTTGCCTTAATGAGATAACTTTGTTAATTGCGATATTGATGATTTGTCTTGTCATTAGCTTAGTAGACATTGGTCTGCTTGCGTTGAGAGGGATGTAGACACCTCCATGTTCCTCAGAACAGTTGCCAGCCCCGAGACCTTAAATGGTTAAAATCGATGGGAACCTGGGCTTGAGTGTTGCTTATGTGTCTTGGAGGTCCTAACCATTGCAGGGTAGGATGGATGGGTAGTCAGTCTTTTTATTGTCGGTTGATTGTTATTCATTACTGGTAGATGTCGTTGTGTGTCTTAGATCTTTATGTTGATATCGCAGTTGTATGCGTCATGATTCGTCGTCATGCGACAACCTAGAGTATAATGTCTTGTTACCCTTGTACACACGCACACAAAAAAAAAAAATTGCACTTGTTATAAGAGGTTGTCTTCGTAACGAGGAGGAATGTTACAGTAAATGACTCTAGCTAAGATGGAGAGGACAACAATTGAAAAGGTATAAATGACATTTAACTAACCCACTGACAACGATTGGCATGGGTTTCGATATTGGAATATACGGCATATGAAGCAATTTCATTTAGATCTCCTCGACCACAAAGTTGATAGTCAAGATAGATAAATTGATAGGGACTACTAGACGCTACGACAAGTGACAAACTGACACATCACTCATTTGTTAATGGAAATGGAAAAGAACAACTAATGAAAATTCCTACCTACTCTATGCACTGCCATGTATAGGAGTGTTGCACAATTGCATTTACCATGTAGAAACTACTAATTTATTGAGCTTGATTTAATATGCAGCTTATTTCTTTAATTTATTCAACACCTTAAATAAAAATTGATCTTTCAATCAGCAAAAGATATACACTTTAAATGATGAATAGTAATAGAATAAGTACTCAAATATAATCTCACACATACACAAGAATTTACCCTTCAAACAAACCAACAAACAACGAAATTCTTTGTTTTCCCTTATTGTTGTTATAAACCAGCACTACTAGCAAAAATCCTTTGATGTACTTTTACACCATAAATTATACTTTGTTTCCTTTGCAACTATGTATATCAGCTACAATAAATTAACTATAGTGCTGCCCTTTCTCACTGTGTAGAATAATAGACAGTAGATTCATATACTTCCCACTCTCGTTCACCTGCAAACAGTCTCCTTCCCTCCACTCTTGCGTTGCATAACAAGTGAATAATGGAGAGGGGTCAAACTTTTTATATACTAGGCACAAGGAGGAGAGATGCATGAACTTGAATTAGGGAGCATCATGCATGTCTTTACAACTAGACTTTACAGCTCAACTCGAATTGTAACTTGACTTGTGACTAGACTTTGCATGACAACTGTCCCTTGAGAATTGGCTTTGCATGGCATGACAACTTGACATGCCAACTCGACATGCAACTTGATGTTTACAACTTGAGTTTGACAACTCAAACTAGACATGCAATTAGACTTTTACCACTTGAGTTAGACAACTCGAATTTCTTTTCATGGTGGATAGTGTTATAGGTGCCAATGCACTAGATCAATACATTTACATTATTTGCATAAGGAAGATTGTTTGTTTCTACCTCATAGGAATTGTACATTCAACCTAACTTTTACTAGATTCCTCGACTTTTTCTCATGGCTCACAAGGCTTGACTAGGCTCACAAAGGTTGTATGTTCCCCCTGACTTTTTCACTAGAATGTATATTCTCACAAAGTTTTTACGTTCCCCCTTACTTTTGCATTAGACTTACCTCTTGACTATTGTCTTAGACTTACAAGGCTTCTTCCTTTTCCTTGTCTAGACTCACAATATCATATAGCATCTTGTTCATCCTGACTTTTGGTTTGACTCACAGAGGTTGTACGATCCCCCTAGATTTTTTCAATACCTCACAAGATGGGTTGATTCTCCAAATCTCCCTGGCTAGCCTCACGGTGGCCCACATGGCCTCTCATTGGAGAATGGTTGTTGATGCTGCCAAATTTAACACTCCCTCTCAGTGAGGGATTCATTCTCAGCCACACCAAGCTTGCCTCTCAACTGCACAAACTGTCTCAATGGCAATGGTTTCATCAGGATATCATATACCTGCTCATTCATGGCTATGTATTGTAGCTTTAAAAAATTTCTTTGGACCATGTCTCTTGATGTAATGGTATTTCATATCAATATTATTTGTCATGTCATGAAATAATGGGTTCTATGTTAGTTTTATGAAACTTTTATTATCAAAATGAACCACCTTCGTCTCTAGCTCATCCCCAAACAACCCAGAAACTAATTATTTGATCCATATTGCTTCCCTGTTAGCATCACTTGTTGCAATGTACTCAGACTTTGTTGTACTTTGTGTAATGGATCCTTGTTTTCTTCTTGACCATGAGATCATAGTGGATCCTAAAGTGAATTAGTATTTGGAAGTACTCTTCTGGTCCACTTGGCTTCATGCCCAGTCATCATCTGCATACCCATGCAGAAACAAACCACTATTGAATGTGTGTATTATACCATAGGTAATGGTCCCTCTGAGATATCTCAAGATGTTCTTTTCTTCCACCCAGTGTTTTTGTCTCGATTCATCCATGAACTGACTCAATGAAATCATTGCATAGCATATATCTGGCATGGTATGGATCATATACATCAATGATCCAATTAGCTACCTATACATGGTGGGATCCACCAAATCTGAACTTGTATCAGAATCATGCAACTTCCTCAGGTTGGTAATCATCGAAGTAGACATGGATTTACAATCTATCATACCAAACCTCTTTAACACATCCACTGTGTATTTACCTTGTGCCATAAATATCTCACCCTATGTTTGTCACACTTCCAATCCTAGGAAGTAATGCATCAAGCCTAATTCTTGCATCTCAAATCTTGAGATTAGCTCCCGTTTACACCAGCCTATTAGCCCTCATCTCCTATCAGAAATAGATCATCAACATACATGATTAACATAACAGGTTGGTTCCATGTTATCTTGAAGTACAAATTCACATCAGCATCACTTTTCTAAAATCCATCAATACTACCATACCAAACATTGGGATCCTGCTTAAGACCATACAAGCCCTTTCTTATCTTTCATACATGAGTATCTTTTTTATGCAATACAAAACCATCTAGTTTTTCCAAAAATACCTCATGTTCAACCTTTCCATTCAAGAATGATGTTTTTACATCCATCTGATGTAATTTCCCACCAAGAACTTAAGCTTATGCAATAATAACTCGAATGGAGGTATATCTGGCTACAGGGGAAAAAGTCTCATCATAGTCAATTCCTTCTTTCTGAGAGAATCCTTTGGCTACAAATCTTTCTTTGAAATTTTCCACACTCCCATAGGCTGCATGTTTGATCTTATAGACCCATTTGGAAGAGACAACTTGATGTAGACCCACGTTCCCTCCTCATGGCTGCTCGATGTCACGGTCAAGGATCTTCAAATCTTTGAGTTGGATTATCTCCTCGGGGCCTTGGTGGCCTCGAATTAAGTTAATGCATGCCCTTTATCACCTTAAGCATAGGTCATATCGAACCCACGGACCCTTTCTTCAGCACTCCTTAATCTTTGAAATTGCAGGTGTTAGCTCCTTTTTGCTAGCCCTCTCCTTAGGCGACCTCAGGCTATGACCTGAGATTTAACCTCCTCAGGAACTTTGGACTTCGGACTCCAGCCACTTCGACTATAACTGCAACCTTTTCCCTCAAACTTTGAACTGCGAACACGTCTAACACAAGAATCAACGGTTCTCACCTATCCTGCAGCCAACCAGGGATGATTTTAAGGACGAAAATTATTTTAAAATGTAGAAACTTTGGCGAATCTTGTTGTTCCTTCATATGCCAACTATAAATGTTTGGCGATACTTTTATAAAAATATTCAAATTTATGAGGATTTTATATAGTCTGTATAAAATTTTGGCGATTTTTAAGGTAAAATAATTTTATCCTATAGAATTTGGGAGAATCATTTTTAGAATAGCGAATCTTTTTTTGGAAAAAACCATGGAAAATTAGCCCATGAGCGAAATTTAGCCCCTAAAATCATCCCTGTAGCCAACAACTAATGGACGGCCAGGATTTATTCTACTCCTGGCTCTTCGGGTATCCTCCTCCTTCACCTTTCTTTCAGATGGATTTTCCTCCAAGACTTGTGAATCTATGCCATGTATCCTCACTACAACCAATGGCTTTGATCTACTTCGCACGTCGCGATTTTCGTGAAGATCCCTATCTGCTTGGAGAAAATTCTTCGAAGCTGTTCTTTTTCTGAAATCGCTTATCCCCTGCCATGTCTCAGCCTTCCCTCCAATGGCTAGGATCTCTTCCCAGATTCGGACTTTGGTGTTTTTAACCCTTCTATGCTCAAAATCCTCTGATTCACGAATTTTCGAAAGGACCCACAACTAACCACTGCGCAACTTTTCCTAGATCCGACAATCTAAGACAATCTCACTCCTAAACGGATCTACGGTCCAGATGGACTTCGAGGTGTAACCTCCCCCCACCTTTTTGATATCTAACGGTTGTTTGTAATCCCAATTCTTTCTGAAGGGATCTCGACCATCACTTTGTGACTTTCAACATATTTCTCCCTTTCTGTTGATTCTGGGTCGTTGTTTCTCCTAATATTGATTCCTATGCACTCCTTGCAAACTTGGAATCTCTAATGAAATTTGGACTTAGTGATTTATTCAAAATAAATTTCTCTACGCATTCCTTGGGCTTCGCAATCCTGTTTTCGACACTTAGTCGATTCTTGGCCTTGTGCACTCCTTGCAACACTCTGCCTAAGCTCCCCGTTATCTCTTCTGAGCTTCACTCCTTGAACCCTTTGACTCCTCCGAGGGATACTTTGACACTTAGTCGAACTTCAAATCTTTTCACTCCTTACAACAAATTCTTATGGAATACTTAGCTTCTTGTGGGCGATTGTGCACACTTTGCAGCAGTCTCTTTGCACACTTTGCAAATGGAAGTTTCATGCTATCTCTTATGAGCTTATGAGTTGAAACATACTCTGTCAACACACTCCTTGTAGACTATATGCACACCTTGCATGAACTCAACGAAGAGAAAACAATCAAAACTTATCCAGAAACTTAACAGTTTCATATACTCAACAACATAACTCATTCATTCATGGAAACAAAATAACAGGGAATTGTAAAAAGTAGCAACACCATGCATGGGATCAATTTTCCTCTGTTATATTCATTCAAAAGTAAATGGCTACAGCTATGATAAAACAACAACTACTAAATCACAGCAATATCCTACTAACTTGTAGCAGCCTCATTCGGGCATACAAAACCTCTATTTATCCTAGAGGGTTCTTAGGGTTCCCTCTGACTACTCGTCTTCTCGAAAAAAAACCTAACTGCTACTTAAGTTTTGTTAAATTAAATACCAGGAGTGAAACTCCCAAATCATTCATGATCATTCAGCTCCCAACCATTTGATCTTCTTCAGTTTTCAATTATTCAAAAAAATGATTTGCAGGAAACGCCATCGTTTAAGATTCTGAATGATTCAAAGGCACACTAAGGCGTTGAGTTGTCTCTACATGTGTGCTTGCTGACGATGCTCCTGCATCATACTCCCCTAGCCAAAAATTCATGGACTCATTTCCATGAGCTCCTGCACTAACTTTCCATGCTCTAGATATCAACTTCATTTTCCCAACTGGTGTCCCTTCCAATAGACCAAATATTCTATAGGATATTGGAGAATCAGGTGTCCTTTCCAATAGACTAAATATTCAAAATAGGCCTTCCTCCTGGTCTTCTTGCCAATCCTCTGATCAATGATCTTCTCCATATGTGGCTTTTCTTCTATAGGAATTTTCTTTTCCCACTGAATCTTTTTCTGACCTTTTTTTTCTCCTTCTTCATCTTCCCTGTAAGGATACAGGTCTGATATGTTGAATATGAGTGATATGCCTAGATCATCTGCCAACTCAATATCATAGGAATTTGCATCAAACTTCCTTAAGATCTTACATAGTCCTATATTCTTCATTTTAAACTTGTTATATCTTCCCCTTCGAAACCTTTCTTTATTAAAATGTGTCAAAACCTGATCTCCTACTTCAAATTGAAGCTCTCTACGATGTTGATAAACTCTGTGCTTGTACTCTTAGCTAGAGTTCTGCAACTGCTCTTTGATCTGGCTATGGAGATTATGCATTTATACAACAAAATCTTATGCTCCAGCGCTTCTGATCTCACTCTGTTCCAAGTCTCTCAACTCAACTACTCATCTTGGTTGTATTCCATACAGTACTTGGAATGGGCTCTTCCCAGTGCTCATGTTTGGTGAATCATTGTATGAAAATTATGCTTGTGGCAGAATCTGATCCCACTGATTATGATGCTCAGTAACCAAAATCCTCAATAAGTTTCTCAAATTTTTGTTCACCACTTTAGTCTGTCCATCTATCTGAGGGTTATAAGATGATCTGAAGAACAAATTTGTCCCCAACTGTTGGCACCAGGCTGAAGGGGAAAGAAGAACAATCATGGGAAAGAAAGCATGCAGAAAGTTGAAGTAACAACTGGAAAAAGAATAGCACACGCGCATGCAAGAAAGCGTGCACAAAGGAAAGTGACAGCTGGAGGAAGAACAACACACGTATGGGAGAAAGACCTAATGTAAGAAGGGTTAGGGTTTTGGTAATACTTTAAAAAAAAAAGGTTGAAGAGCCCGAAATGTATAAATATAGATGCAAAAGTATCAGTTAAGAGGTAATGTGATGTGATATTTTGTTTTATGGGTTATTGTTATGAACCGATTTTGTAAGTTGTTGAGCAAAGAAGATATGAGGGAAGGTAGATCTGAGGATTAGACCACAGGCTGTGGAGCCTGGTGCGATCTAGTTCGCCTCACATAGATATTACCCTGTTTGATGGAGAATTGTAAGCGCGTGACGCCAGGATTATATAACTACCATAATAAAAGAGACAAGAGCCAAATATTTGTGGATGTATCCCAGGAGGGGGTGAACCATGGTAATCCTCGTGTAATGTGTTGAATGTATGCATGTCCCTTCTTTCTTTCAGCAGTTAACGGTTAAGCTTGATGAATGAGTTAATACATTGTTATGAACTTGTTTATACTTTGCTTAAATAAAACTGTGGGATATATGTATGTGATTCCAAGGAACAAGTAGTTTCCCTTACCTCTCACGGTATCTGGCCTTAATCAAGAACCCTCGTTCCCTACTCTGTCCTAGGTTGTAAACGCATGAGTCTTACAGCCACCCATTTAAAGCTATCTCAGGTGAGATACATAGTGCTTTCTGGGTGTTGTGTTGCCTTCTAGTTTACTAGGAGAGACGATAGTTTTAGAGGCTTTGTTGGAACCCCGAATGACATGAACCCTAGGTCAATGATTCAGATAACCCAAGAAGGGAATTGATAACCAAAAAATGGTTATTTTGTCGTGTTAAGAGGAACAAGAAGGGATTGAGTAGATGAGATAGAATGAATACGAACCAAAGGAGCAGAATAGAAGAGCAATGAACCGTTAGAAGGGGATGTTGAGACCTTGGAACCCCATGAGAGAAGAAATCGAGGGTTGTTTGAGGACTAAAGAGCTAGAGTTTGCACAGAAAGACAATAGAAACCCTGGGATCGCACCGTGTAAATACTTGGATAAATACGTATTTACGGATTTACACGAAGTCTTTTTTTGTGATTTTATGCATCTACTACATGAGTGGATCTTAAGGTTAAAGGATAACCACGTGACGAACCGGATTCGACAGCTATATTGTAATCCAGTCGAATTTTGGCTTGATAGTATTGTGGCAGGATTTATCACAGAATTTGTGGTAAACACAGCAAAGTCATACAACGTAGCCGAGCAAGAGTTCCTACAAGGACCCAGAGGAAGGTACATCTGATCACTATATACTTCTATCAATATACTGCTATATAACAAAGGTGTAATGACAATGGAATCAGATAGCTAGACTTCCATGCATGCATGGGGGAAGGGGGGAATCACTGACAGAGAGAGGAGGAATGGAAGGAGGGCAGGATACAGAGAAGAAAGAGGAGGAACCCTTGGACCTGATCTTGATGGATGACGACCAACTCAAGTGGATATTGGCGTCATCAGGAATGATGCGTAGCGGAGCACCCTACCAATATAAGGTGAATACCAAGAAGAGAGTCGTAGCCAAGAGGGAGGGCTTGGCCAACGATGAGGAAGAGGTAGAGGATCTCTGGGCTATGGAGCAGATTAAGGAAATCTTGTGCACTGCATATGAGAGGAAAACAAGAGGCCCAAGAACAGGAGGAGAAGACAACCATCCCTTCAATGTTAATGTCAGTGTGGAACCCATAAACCCATGTGCGACCAATACACCAAAGAGAACACCATTGTTTAGAAAACCAAAGTTCAGAGGAAGTCCGACCGTAGGAAGTACATCTACACAAGAAGAAACAACTGGAGGAGCCATTCCAGGAAACCTTAGTCAAGTATATACAGTGCATAGATGAGGGAGTAGCCTAGTATTTGGAATAGCAGGACACGATCCTACTATCAGATTACTAGATTTTCGAGGACAAGCAGCAGAAGACCCTGAGAAGAATCTGTTCATTTGTGCAAAGATTTGGGAAGAAAATAATATCACTGATGAAGACACCAAACTCACACAGCTAGCGATCACACTAAGGGTCCGCGCACTAGACTGGTACATGAGTCTAGACGCGAACAATGTTCCTGGAACGACAAGGACACTAGACGATATTAAGAAACTATTGATCAACGAGTTCTAGAAGTCGAGCTCAAAGGATCAATACATGAATGAGATGATTGAAATAAGACAGAAACAAGGAGAATCGATATGGGAGATTGATCAAAGGTTCAAGCAATTAAAAGGAAAGTTAAAATACTTTATGACCGATATGCAGCATCGGCACCTGTTCATCAACTCACTACTCCCACACTTAAAATATCCATTATGACAACAGAAGTTTCAGACACAGGAAGACACCCTGTAGGAAGCCTTGCAATTGGAAGAGAATCAGTACCAGTAGATGGACCTGACTATCGAAGAACTGAAGGAGGATCTGAAGAAATTAACATTTCAGCTGAACCAGAATAAGAAAAAGTACAAACGAGAGGTCGTTTGGTGCACTACCTGTAGGACAGAAGGACACCATAAGAATGAATGTCCAACATTCGCACAGTATATGGTGATAGGGATGCCAAACTCACTACCACAAGGAGGATTATGGTGCGAAATATGCAAGAAACCGATTCAGATCCTTACCATTGCACGATGATGCAGAAATACCAAACAATCTCAAAGAAATCATATTGCACCTTTTGCAAGTAAGTCGACCATGATGAAAAAGATTGTAGAACTATGGAGTTGATGTGGGAAAGAACATCAGACGCATACAGGGTACAGGCAGAAATGATGACTGGGCAGGCAACACCACAGTTCAATCAAGCACCAACACCATACAACACTGCGCAGCAACAGTATAATACGATGCATCAACCTTACAATAACGCGCAGCCGCAGTACAACCCAGAACAACCCCAGTACAATACCGCGCAGTATAATCAGGGACCACAGTACAACCCATCGTGAGGTGACCGCACAGCTTATAGAGGAGCAGGACGAGCCAGAGGAGGTTTCAAATGGAGTAGAGGACCTGTTACATGTCACAATTGCCAGCAACCAGGATATTATGCACGGGAGTGCCCACTGCCACCAGCGACTTGTATGTATTGTCATGCATCGGACCATGATATGGAGTAATGTCTGACATTACTTGGAAAGATCAAGGAAAAAAGGAATCAAAATAACCATAATTTTTAGTGGATTTCAGCTAAAGCAAGGGATGACGAACGAAACATAAATATAGTCACTCGAGGAGGAACAAAAACCGGAAATGACGTAGTTCGACAGGAACCAGCGTAGAACCAATGGGTAAAGAAGAACACAGACCCCAAGAAGTAGTTCGATGCGCATAAGGAGAAGGAGATCTTTACAGAAGCCTGACAAGAATTCCAAAAGGATAACATTGCGCCGACTACACAGCAAAGCAAAGAAGCTCTGGAATACGAAATTCCGCCATCACTGGACCATACCAACAGAATACAACCCGAGGAACAAGTAAGTATGATCAAATACTTTTTGCAATCATGCATCAAAATGTTAAGTGATCCTTCATCTGTCAAAATATTGCAAAACATCCTAGAAAAATGTAGCAGTGAGATGAAACAGAAGCCATAATTGAAAACTGTCAACCACCTACACACAAGAAGAAGAACAACTAGGGAATTTAGCTTAAATGCTAACATTGGGGATTTCAATATGGGAGATATTATACTAGATCTAGGATCCAAAGTGAATGTACTTCCAAAAGCTACATGGAAATGCATGGAAGAACCTACACTGGGATACTCAACTGTTCAATTAAAGCTAGCAAATAAACATAGATTCCTACCAATAGGTAGACTGAAAGGAGTGACGGTAGATCTGGATGGTGTGCGCACTAAGGCAAACTTTGAAGTCATCGAAATAGTAAACGACACAACACCTTACCCGACGCTACTTGATCTAGATTAGGCGTTCGACAACCAGGCCATAATTAACTTAAAAACCAAAAAATGACATTTGAGTTGGGAGACTACAGCGTCATAGCCCCACTCGACCCATCAGAAGGTGAGAGGTTCGTAGAACCCACTTGCCTGGATTTAGAAGAGATTGGTCAGTTGTACAAAACAACTGTGCACAATGAAGATTATATAAACCCAAATACAGACGGTGTACTCAGTTGGCAGATCATTACCTCATGCACAATAGACTCAGACATCAGGTTAGAAAACTGCCAGCAAAGACTACACGAAGTATCCACGAGAAGGTGTGCCAGAATAGACCGCGCAGTAAGGTGGATTAGCACAGAAATCAGAGAACCACCCAGTTTTCACGGGCTAAATGATTTGGAAACTTTCTTGACACAATATGAAGACGAAGTATTAGAAAACTAGAGATTGCTAGCACTGGATTTAGCATTAAAGGCTACACCTGCAAGATGGTGGGGTGAACACAAAGAAACTATCACATATTGGTACCAATGTAAGTGATTACTGCGCATAAGGTTTGGCACAGAACAGACAGGTAACAAACAAAATAAATATGACGGACTAGGCACACTAGCAAAACACTTGGAGGAGTGTAAAACACTGTGGAAAATGACGCCACCGGAGGAATGTTCTCACCACTTTATTCATACTTTAGAGGGCATACCAGCGAATTGGTATATGGACCAGCAAATGCGTAAAGGAACCAAGGAATGGGCGACACTCCAATAGAACTTTATAGTCACTTTCTCATTCGAGCATGAGAACCCTAACATAGACACGGCCCTGAAACGGATCAGAATCATATTCATCGAAGAACCAGAAGTAGAAGCTATCACAGAGGCACAACAGTGGAATAAGCAGACAGTCAAGGATCTAATTTCATGCTATCACGTATAGGAGGAAGCCCCAGATGAGGATGATCTGCACAATATTCAGATCAAAGAAGTCGAACGTGAGAGAGATGTGGAAGGACCACCCTTAGAGTTAGAGGTCATCTCTATGCCAATCAAGATAAAGAACCTTAACATAGGGACCGTCGAGTAGCCCAAAATGGTCAGCATTGGATATTACTGGGACGAATAGACACTAGAATGTATCACAGAACTGTTGCGCAAATACAACGACCTTTTTCCCACAACCTTTACAGAGATGAAAGGCATAGCCGAAGAATTAGGAGAAATGAAGATACCACTCGGACCTGATGTGAGACCCATTAAACAACGCCCATATAGATTTAATCCCATATATAAACAGAAAGTTAAAGATGATATCGACAGGATGATCGAGGCCGGCATCATCGAACCAGTCGAAGAATCAGAAGGGATAAGCCCAATGGTAGTATAGGACAAGAAACAGGGAAGAGAGATCAGGATATGCATCCACTTGAGGAAGTTGAACGATGCATACCTACACGATCCATTCCCCACACTGCTCATGGATGAAGTACTTAAGAACGTAGGAGGCCATGAAGCATACTCATTCACCGATGGATTCTCAGAATATCATCAAATTAAGATATCACGGGAGGATAGACACAATACCACGTTCGCGATAGAATGGGGATCTTATCAGTATACAGTCATGTCGTTCGGACTGAACAATGCACCTGCGATATTTTCTAGAGTGGTCATCACAGCATTTAAGGAATTCATCTATCAATTCCTCGAAGTATACCTAGATGATTGGATCGTGTATAGATTACTAAAAGACCATGTGGAAGTTTTATGATTGATGTTAGAACGATGCAAATAGTGCCAGATATCACTGAATTTCAAGAAATGAATATTTGGAACACCATTTAGGATACTAGTGGGACACATAGTTTGCAAATAGGGTTTGCTAGTGGATCTGGCTAAAATCGCAGTCATTGTTAATCTACGAGCACCAAAAACAATCTGCCAACTAAGAGCAACGTTATGACATACAAGATATTACAGGAAATTCATCAAAGGCTACACACAAATTACAATGACAATGGAAAAAATGTTAAGGAAGGATACAAAGTATCAATGGAACAACGAGTGCCAACACAGTCTGGATACCCTGAAGGACAAGATGTTCACTGCACCAATATTGGTATTTCTAGATTAGGAGAAGACATTCCATGTACATGTAGACGCATCAGCGATAGCATTTGGAGCTATCTTGGTGCAACCAGGAGTAGGAGACTTGGATCACCTGATAGCGTTCGCAAGCAGAAAGTTATCAGATTCAAAAATGAATTATAACACGACAGAGAGAGAAGGCCTAGCTATGGTTTATGCACTACATAAATACAATCATTACCTATTGGGGAAACACTTTAAGATGTTTACAGATCACTCAACCCTGAAATACCTAGTCAACAAGCCAGTGTTTGGGGGGAGAATATGTCGATGGTTATTGCTATTTCAAGAATTTGACTGAGGTAATAGTTAAACCATGAAAATTGAATGCAGGACCTGACCACCTATCGAGGGTTACAAATGGAGAGGAACCAACAAATTTAGAAGACAACTTTCCAGATGCACGGTTATTCTCAGTACATATTTTTGATGATTACTTCGTAGAGATCATCCAGTACTTGAGCACAAGTACTGCACCGCAAGAATATACCACTGCGCAGAAGAAGAACCTGGTAGTCCACGCAGATGACTATCAATTGATCACAGGACATCTATACAATATGGGCACAAATAGCATCTTACAAAGATACGTACTAGATGATGAACGACCAAGAATTTTAGCAGAAGCCTGTGAGGGAATAGTAGGAGGGAATTATGCAGGAAAAGCTACCACGCAGAAGGTACTACATGCAGAATTATGGTGGCCAACGATCCACAGAGACTCGAAAGAATATTGTTAGCAATGTGATGTCTGTCAAAGGGTAGGCAAACCCAACATAAAGGATGAGATTCCACTACGACCGCAAGTAACACTTCAGGCATTCGACAAATGGGTGATAGACCTCATGGGACCCATTAACCCAACAGCCAAAAGAACAGGGGAGAGATATATTATCACTGTGACGGAATACCTAACAAGATGGGCAAAAGTTGCACTAGTAAAAGATTGCAGTGCAGAAACAGTTGCACACTTTCTATTTGAACAGGTAATTACTAGATTTGGGTGCCCAAGAATTTTGATGAGCGACCAAGGAACGCACTTCATAAACAACACCATCTGCGCGATGCTAGAAGAGTTTGCAGATCATCACCAAAAAAGCACACCATATCATCCACGGGCAAATGGCATGGTAGAAGCCTCCAAAACAATTCTAGAAAACACCTTTACAAAGATATGCAACATCAATAGGGACAATTGGGATCTCAAGGTACCAGCAGTACTATGGGGGTATCGAACCACATGCAAAAATTTGATAGGCCACACACCATTTAAACTAGTCTATGGTCAAGAAGCAGTAGTGCCCCTAGAACTTTTAATACCCAACCTACGTGTAGCAGCCATTACACAAATGACAGAACGAGGCGCAGTGCAGGAAAGACTGAATCAGTTACTATCAATGGAGGAAGACCGAATCTTGGCAGGATTCCATCAACAAGTACAGAAAGAAAGAGACAAATCTTGGCATGACCGCCACATCAAGAGGAAGACGTTCAAAGAAGGAGATATAGTATTTCTCTATGACAATAAAGCATTGCAGCACTCGGGAAAGATGAGAATGCATTGCCTAGGACCATACGAGGTAAAAGTTGTCATGAATAGAGGAGTTGTACAGTTAAGAGATATAGTGGGCTCAGACCTCAGAGGAATGATCAATGAGATCCAGTTGAAGTTGTACAAAGACAATTGATCACCCATCGCGCAGTTAAAATAAATAAATAAATAAATAATAGTCGAAAACAGCACGCAGCATGATGAACAAGTCACATATGAAACACGAAGCCAGCGAGGGAGAATATAATGACCATATCGAAAAAGGAAACAAGCGGGAAAAGGAAAGCCGACAAAAGCAGGTTGACAGGAAAGCAAGAAGAATAATTAAAGCAAGGCAAGGATGGATGGGATGCCACATTAAATGTGCCAACTGGAGACGGCAGAGCAGGCATAATCGAAAGTATGAAACTGTCGCGGATGCATTGAACCTACAGTTATGGTGCATTAATCGCATGATGGAGGAAGCGTCAATGACAAGCTTCATGACGAGCCCATACAACACACAAGCACAGAAGAAGTTAGTCTATTCGTGGAAGGAGAACAGAAAAAGAGCAACAATAGCCAGAACGAACAGAGTGAAACCACAGAGCTCATCGAAGCCATTCTAACTCAGCAAATGTTTGACAGAAACCATTATGGCACCACCAAAGCTCGCAGAACCAGGCTAGACAGCCAGATCAACTAGGGCTCAGACGAGGTTGCAAGGACCACTGGAAGAAAGCGAATAGCAGCCACCAGAAATCGTCGATATCGACGAAATCCCATCGGCAGAGGAAATTCTAGTAGAGTCCACACCCATACTAAAGGAGGTTCCGAAACCACAAATAGAGGCCATGGAACAGGATACACCAGCAGTAGCACACGAGACTCATAACAATGAAGAAGAAACCCACCAGAAAATGTTGAAGCAGTCGTAGGAGCTAACAGAAGTGCACAAAAACCGGAAGCAGAAGTGCAACCAGATGTCCCACAAATACCCATCCCAGATTTTCTTTCAGCCGAGACGATGGGTGAAATGGCCACGGCTTGGGCAGAATGGATGGCGAAGGAGAAACTGAAAGCTACTGGAACCTTTAGCCAACCATTGCGGCAGGAGGACTGAATTCAGATACCGAGCTCACCTCGAAAAAAACCGGCTGCAAAGATTGTGCTAACTCGCATTCCATGGGGAGTATAGGTCGATCCACAGCTATTAGGTCACGTCGGGAAGCTCAAGTATTCTGACCATGATGTATTAGATGAAACCAAATATCCAAATCTTGCACCATAGGTTTTTATGCAGAAAATAGTCGTGAACCAACTCGGAGAAACCATCACTCAACCACACCAGTGGGCCACTGGACTGGACAAAACAGGAATTCTAGGGTTGTTGAAGATACCACACTTTGGCAGAGGCCAATATGCGATGGCATGTTTCAAACAACTATCATAAGTTACGCATGGAGGGGATATATGGCTGGACAAACCTGTCCCCATAACTGTCAAACTTATCATGCGGATAACAGTCCTACCCACCGGGGGTATGGATCTCTTGTTGATTCTAGACGATAAGTCCAAGGAGAAAAAATTGGTAGAAGAGATGAAGAAGAAATATGGCACCGACAGGGGAACAAGAGGCATTATAATCAAATGGATCAACAATGTCGTGACACAATTGGGCGCAAAAATATTATCTTGCAAACTACTAAGAAAATGACACAAAGATGAAGTACTGACAAGAGTCATTGTTGTTGCAGCTCAGTGCGCAGAAGGTACCTTCATGAGTTGGGAGCCATACCTATAAAACATGTTCCAAGTAGACTGCAAAGATGCATAGGATGTAAGTACAGAATTTCATTACTCATGGCTGATCACTCTCATAGATTTCATGGGATGGCGAGAACTAGAATATGTTGTCTTTGGTACCACACCATAGCCAGGAGGAGAAAAATATTGCGTCCTGGTATCTGGGCCACTAGCCAAGCATAATAAGGAGAACAGAATCATATTCGAAGCTTACCTATAGGAGATACAGGAAGCCATCAGCCGAGCATGGAGAATAACACCAGAGGCTGTCACACGATATGGGGGCATCACTAATTTATGGGCTAGGCGACAAGACATGTGGATACAACCAAGGCAAGACTCGGATAAATAATGGTTATAGATGCGCTACTGCATCATCGAGGGTGATATCAACATGATCATCAGTGAATGGCCTGATGAATGGAGGATTCCAACTATACCCAGAGGAGTATCGGGACAAACAGTAGAAGGAGGGGTTGCACAGGTGGAAACACAACCTCCACAAATCCCAGTACCCAAGAAACGAAGAATGGGACAAACCAAGCCGACTCAGGCAGATGATGGTTCAGAGCAGCCAGGGACCTAGAAGGGAGGGACAAAAACCACTCAGTCGACCAATGGAAAAAGGAAACCAGCTGAGGGAACATAGGAAACCACATTGGACCCCATCACATAGGAACCAGGGGGAACTAAGAGACCAGCAGTACAGGATGCAGGTGCGTGCAAGAAAATGAAGGCACAATGACCACCACCAGACTACACAATCACGGAGGATGATGGAGAGATGATTGTCGGGATGGTCCAATACTGCCTCGCAAAATATTTTGATCGTGTCGCGCACCACAGGGATACACTGCAGAAGGAACTAGAAGAAATGAGATAGCTCCTTAAGAAATTCGGGGAAGCCCAGATCACGAGTAGCAATAGAGGCATAGATCCATCGACCACACAGACCACAAAAAGGGTGGAAGTAGAAGAATGTGACCCAGTTCTTCTGATACCAGATGCACATTCCACGGTCTATATAGATTCTAGAATGTTGAGAATGGACGAAATTGTGGGACAGACACCACTGAAGTATTTGGATCATATCCAATTGGTCTTGACACAGATGTCATCAAAAGCATTACACAAAATACAGGTTAGTGTCGACCACGATATGCAGTCTTGAGCACAGAAAAACTTAATCGAGGTACAACAAGAAACAAAGAAGCGCGAAGCACTGGAAACAGTTTGTGCAGGAGACAAATTGGAAACTAAGGAGGAGAAAGAACGCAGAAAATGAGATGGAAAGTAGAGTGAAAGAAGTTTTTGGGAAAATTCCAACTACTACATAAGGAAATGAACTCTCATTCGCAGAGAAGATCAACTAGATTACATAGGCAATTGATCAGTATCAGAAGGATATCGAGACTCTCCGCAAACAATTAGACCGACAACTCCACCAACAATGAAAGAGCAAAGGAAGCAAGAAGAAGCAACACAGATGCAGGAGCTAGAAAAACAGGGCAGCACGGCATCTAACTTGCTAGATAAAGCAGCGCAACTTTGGACAAGGCTGGAAGAGGATCCACAAGTCCAACACTAGGACAAGGAGGAGGAGAGGATCAATGCAATGATCCAAGAACTCAAGCAATGATAGAAGACCATACCAATTCCAGAATGAGTCAAGGGGACGCAAGAGTTGAAGAAGATACAGGCATAACTTATCACTGCGCAAACATAGAAACAGGAACGTTAGACTCAAATAGAATCGTTGTAGGAACGGGTAGTAGAAGTACTTGTGCAAGTAGAAGAAGCTAGAAAAAAAACAACACAGACTCAGCTAGAATGGGCAGGACTGATGAGTGAGGAAGTGGCAGCTTAAACAGTCGACACCATCAAGGGGAAAACCGCGCAGGCATTAACAAAAGCGGTAGAGTTGCAGGAGCAGTTCTAGATGATCACCAAGGAGATCGAGGAAGCACAGAGCAAGTAGGAGACTCGGTACGAGTCACATGTCAGTGTTGGGGGCCTATTGGCACCAGGCCGAAGGGGAAAGAAGAACGATCATGGGAAAGAAAGCGTGCAGAAAACTGAAGTAACAACTAGAAAAAGAACAACACGCATGCCTGCAAGAAAGTGTGCACAAAGGAAAGCAACAGCTGGAGGAAGAACAACACACGTATGGGAGAAAGACCTAACGTAAGAAGGGTTAGGGTTTTGGTAATACTCTAAAACAAAGGATGAAGAGCCCGAAATGTATAAATATAGATACGAAAGTATCAGTTAAGAGGTAATGTGATGTGATATTGTGTTTTATAGGTTATTGTTATGAACCAATTTTGTAATCTGTTGAGCAATAAATATATGAGGGAAGGTAGATCTGAGGATTAGGCTGCAGGTTGTGGAGCCTGGTGCGATATTGTTTGCCTCACATAGATCTTACCATGTTTGATGGAGAATTATAAGCGTCTGACGCCGTGAATACAAAACTACCATAATAAAAGAGCCAAGAGACAAATCTGTGTGGACGTGGCCCAGGAGGGGGTGAACCATGGTAATCCTCGTGTAATGTGTTGAATGTATGCATGTCCCTTCTTTCTTTCAGAAGTTAACGGTTAAGCTTGATGAATGAGTTAATACATTGTTATGAACCTGTTTATACTTTTCTTAAATAAAACTGTGGGATATATGTATGCGAATACAAGGAACAAGTAGTTTCCCTTACCGCTCGCATTATCTGGCCTTAATCAAGAACCCTTGTCCACTACTTTGTCCTAGGCTGTAAACACCTGAGTCTTACAGCCACCCATTTAAAGCTATCTCGGGTGAGACTGCGCAGCTCTTTCTGGGTGTTGTGTTGCCTTATGTTTTACCAGGAGGGCTGATAGTTTTAGAGGCTTTGATGGAACCCCGAATGACATGAACCCTGGGTCAATGATTTAGATAACCCGAGAAGGGAATTGATAATCAACACCAACTTCTTCCATAGTGTTCTCCAGAAATGACCAATGAATTTGGTATCTTTGTCTGAGACAATACTTTTGGGTAGTCCATGAAGCCAAAGAACTTCCTTGAAAAGTAAATTTGCAACATGTGTTGCATCACTGGTCTTCTGTCATGGAATAAAGTGTGCCATCTTTGAAAATCTATCCACCACCACAAATATGGAATCACATCCTCTTTGTGTTCTTAGCAGTCCCAACACAAAATCCATGCTTATTGCATCCCAAAGCCTCTCTAGTATTGGAAATGGTTGATACAATCTAGTGTTCTATCTTTTTCCTTTTACATGTTGGCATATTCTAAATCTCTTTACAAACTTTATCACTTATGTTCTCATGCCTAGCCAATAGTAGGAATTGTTCAACTATGAAAATATTTTATCATGGCCGAAATGTCCATCCAATCCTCCACTATGCTTTTCCTTCAAAAGATTATCCCTCATTGAGCATTTTGGTATGCACAATTGATTTACCTTGAACAAAAATCCCTCTTGAATCATATACGTTGTCCATTGGCTCCTTTCTCTCAGCACAAGATTTGCACATTCTTTGTATGCTTCCTTGAAGTCTGGATCATCACTGTACATTTCCTTAAGGTGTTGAAACCCTAAGGTCTTCAGCTAAAACTCCTGCAGAATCAAACATCTCCTGCTTAATGCATCAACAACCTTGTTAGCATTTCCAGAAATATGTTTTATGACAAAAGTAAAATTCTGCATAAATGCAATCCACTTTGCATGTCTCTGATTCAATTTTTCATGTCTAGTTATGAATTATAAAGCCTAGTTATCGCTATACAAGACAAATTCTTTTGGAACAAGGTAGTGCCTCAATTTCTTCAAGGCTTGAATTATGTCATAAAACTCTTTGTCATATGTGGATTACTTTATCTTAGTCTCATTCATCTTCTCACTGAAATACACAATGGGCCTATTATCTTGGCTCAAAACTGCTCCAATTGCGACTCCACTTGCATCACATCTCACTTGAAATGTTTTCTCGAAATTTGGCAAGACCAGAATTGGTCGTTCTGTTATCTTCTCCTTCAATATATTGAATCTCCTCTCGACTTCCTCTCTCCATTTAAAATACATGCACCTCTTCTTCACGGTATCCATCATTGGTGCACAAATTCCACTGAAATATGTAATGAACTTCCTATATAAACTCGTTAATCCATGGAAGCTTCTTACTTCAAACATAATCCTTGGTGATGGCCATTCTTTGATTACTTTCACCTTCTCTGGATCCATCTCCAATTCATTTGAAGAAATCACAAAACCCAAGTAAATGAGTTATGTCTTCATAAAAGAGGACTTATTCATATTTATCAACAACTTATCTTACTGTAGTTTTTTCATTACTAAGGTCAGATGTCTCAAATGCTCCTCTTTAGTCTTGCTAAAGACCAGTATATCATCCAGATATACAACCACAAACTTTCCAATGAAATCTTTCAGTATTTCATTCATCGGCCTCATAAAAGTACTTGGGGGATTTGTTAATCCAAATGGCATAACAAGCCCCTCATACAACCCTTCATTTGTCTTAAAGGTTGTTTTCCACTCATCACCTTCTCTCATCCTTATCTGGTGATATCCACTTTTCAAATCTATCTTAGAAAAGAAATTTGCTACAGTTAAACAATCCATTAAGTCATCCATTCTTGGCAAAGGGAATCTATATCTGATGGTGATCTTGTTAATGGCTCTAGAGTCTGTACATATTCTCCATCCTCCATCCTTCTTTGGACTCAACATAGTTGGTACTGTGCATGGACTCAAGATTTTTCTGACCAAACCCTTGTCTAACAATTCCTGGACTTGGTTCTTTACCTCCTCATTCTCTTGAGGTGTCAATCTGTATGTTGCTTTGTTTGGTAGACTTGCTCCTAGTATCAAATCAATATGATGGTTGATACTTTTGATGGGTGGAAATGAGTTAGGAAACTCATCCACTACTATGTTAGAAAAAAACTCCAACATCTCTTGAACTTCTTAAGGCAAATCATCCATCGAAGTACTTGTAAAGACAAATTTGGGTTTCCTCACCACAACAAACTGCATCTCATGTTCCTTCTTGACTTCTCTCAAGAGTTCCTTCCCACTCATGAGAAGTATGTTTGTGCTTTCTTATTCTTTTACTTTCTTCTCCTCAATTGGCAGCAACATGTGTGTCCTACCATTCTTCTCCAAGGAGTAATTATTTTTTCTCCCATCATGAATGACATTTTTTTCAAACTTCCATAGTATTCCCAATAAAACATGACACACATCCATGGAAATCACATCACACAAAATTTCATCTCTATATCCTCCTATCTTAAATTCAACGAGACATTGTTTAATGACCATTATCTAGTGTCCTTTCTGCAACCATGAGACTTTATATGGCTTTGGATGTGTAGTTGTCTCCAGCTCCAATTTCTCCACCATCTTTGTGGATATTAAGTTAGCAGTGCCCCTACTGTCAATTATCACCTTACATACTCTGTCTTTAATCTTGCAATATGTCTTGAATAGACTGTTCCTCTGCACTGGTTTTCAACTTCTGGTTCTATCTTCAAGAGAAAATTCTTCAACATCAAAGACCTTCCATCTTCTGCACCTTCTGTTTCAACATATATTTTATGTGCTTCTAAAATGTGAGCTTCACCTCCTCCTTATTTATTTCTCTTGGGACATTCCCAAGACATGTGTCTTGTCTTTCCACAGGCATAACACCTCACCTCTCCTCCTTTGATTCTTCCTCTTCCTCTAGAAGAACTTATTCCACCACCTTGTCTTCCTCGAGAACTTCCTCCTCTTTCTGAGTGACTGTGTGGTTTCTCAGTCCCATCTTTGGATTTATGTGTCTTATCATGGAAAACTCCCTTGCCTTTGCTTGGGCTTCTGCCTCTGTTTCATTGACTCTATTTCCTAGACAACTTTTCCTCTTCCTTCAGAGAAATCTGATAAGCATCCTCTACTTTCCTTACTGACATCATGTTGATCTCATCCTGGATTTCATACCTCAAGCCATTTATATACCTGACAAATTCCTTGCCCTTCTCTCACTGTCTAGTCCTGATATTTAGTTTGTAGAACTCCTCTGTGTACTCTTTCACTGTCATACCCTTCTGTCTCAAGTTCTATAACTTCCTGAATAGATTTATCTGATACTCTTTGGGCATGAATGTATCCTTCATCTTAGCTACCATTCTGTCCCAATTCTTTATCTTATGTTTTCCTCTGCTCCTCCTCTCAGCCTGCAGTTCATCCCACCACAGTGTTGCATGTCCTTTCAGTCTAGTGAAAGAATGTCTCACCTTTTTCTCCTCATCGACATCTTCATAGTCAAAATATTTGTCCATGGATCTTATCCAATCCAGCGATTCTTCAGCATCCAGGTTTCCTTCATACATTGGGATCTCTATCTTTTCTCTAGCTCCCAATTTAACAACTGCTCTCAGCAAGTGTTCCTCAACAACATTTTCCCCTGCAGCTTCTTCTACTTCCACTTCTTCACTTTCTGCATCAATAATGTCCCTAGCATCAGGTGCTCTCCTCTGCATTGCCTCCATCGCCTCTAATATTTCACGAAGCTATCGCATTTATCTTTCTACAACGTGATTGGCTAAAGGTGGCTCCACATGTCTCCTTGTTGGAATTGTGTTGACTGTTTCTCACACACATAGTACACCTTTGAGCTCTTTCTTGCTACTTGAAAACAATTTCATGCTTTGATACCACTTGATGCAGACCCTCGTTCTCTCCTCAGGGTTTCTCGACCTCCCGGACAAGGATCTTCAAACATCTTAGCTAAATTAGCTCCTCAATACCTTGGTGGCCCCAAATTGAATTAACACATACACTTTATCACCTTAAGTGCAGGTCATATGGAACCCACAGACCCTTTATTCAGCACTCCTTAATCTTTGAAATTACGGGCATTAGCTCCTTTTTACTAGCCCTCTCCTTAGGCGATATCAAGATATGACCTGGGGTTTAACCTCCTCAGGCACTTGGGACTTCAGACTCTGGGCACTTCAGACTTTGGACTCTGGGTACTTCGGACTTTAGACTCTAGCCGTTTTGACTACAAGTGCAACTCGTTCCCCTGAAATCTGAACTACGAACACGTTTAACATGAGAATCAACGATTCTCGCCTATCCCGCAACCAACAACTAATGGAAAGCCAGGATTTCTTCTGCTCTTTTCTCTTCAGGTATCCTCCTCCTTCACCTTTATTTCGGAGCTATTTTCCTTCGAGACTTGTGGATATCTGCCATGTATCCTCGCCGCAACCAACGGCTCGGATCTATTTCGTACTTCATGGTTTTCACGAAGATCTCTATATACTTGGTGCAAATTCTCCGAAGTTGTTCTTTTTCCGAACCCGCTTATCCATTGCCACGTCTCAGCCTTCCCACCAATGGCTAGGATATCTTCGTGGATCTGGACTTCGATGTTTTTCAACCTTCTACTCTCAAAATCCTCTGATTCACGAATTTTTGAAAGGACCCATGACTAACCACTATGCAAGTTTTCCCATATTCGGCGGTATAGGATGATCTCACTCCCTCTAAAAAGATCTACGATCCACATGGACTTCAAGATGTAACCTCCCCCCACCTTTTTGATATCTAACGGTTGTTCGTGATCCCGATTCTTTCCGAAGGGATCTCGACCATCACTTCGCGACATTCAACATATTTCTCTCTTCTTGTTGATTATGGGTTGCTGTCTCTCCTGAGCTTGATTATGGCCACTCCTTGCGAACTAAGAATCTCTAATGAAATTTGGACTTAGTGATTTCTTCAAAAGAAATTTCTCTACACACTCCTTGCGCTTCTCAGTCTCATTTTCGACACTTAGTCAATTCTTGGACTTGTGCACTCCTTGCGCTTCTCAGTCTCGTTTTCGACACTTAGTCAATTCTTGGACTTGTGCACTCCTTGCAACACTCAGCCTAAGCTCCTCGTTATCTCTTCTGAGCTTCACTCCTCAAACCCTTCGACTCCTTCGAGGGTTACTTCGTCACTTAGTCAAAATTTGAATCTGTGCACTCCTTACAACAGATTCTTACGCAATACTTAGCTTCTTGTGGGCGACAATGCACACTTTGCAGTAGTCTCTTTGCACCCTTTTCAAATGGAAGTTTCACGCTATCTCTTATGAGATTCTGAGTCGAAAGAAACTTTGTTAACGCCCTCTTTCTAGACTGTATGCACACCTTGCATGAACTCAATGAAGAGAAAACAATCGAAACTTATCCAAAAACTTCATAGTTTCATATACTCAACAACATAACTCATTCATTCATGGAAACAAAATAACAGGGAATTGTAAATAGTAGCAACACCATGCATTAGATCAATTTTCCTTTGTTATATTCATTCAAAAGTAAATGGATACAGCTATGATAAATAAAACAACTAAATCACAACAATCTCCTCCTAACTTGCAGCAGCCTTGTTCGGCCATATAAAACCTCTATTTATCCTAGAGGATTCTTAGGGTTCCCTCCAACTACTCGTCTTCTTGAAAAAAAACCTAACTAATACTTAAGTTCCATTACATTAAATACTAGGAGTGAAACTTCCATATCACTCGTGATCATTCAACTCCCAAGCATTTGATCTTCTTCAGTTTTCAATTATTCAAAAAAAATATTTGCAGGAAACGCCAACATTTAAGATTCCAAATGATTCAAAGGTGTGCTAAGGCGTTGATTTGTCTCTCCAAGTGTGCTTGATGACAATTCTCTTGCATCACAACTAATTTGTCCTTTGGCCTCGACACAATGTCCCAGACATTGTTCTTTAGAATAGACATGTATTCCTCAAGCTTGGAGTCCTTCCACACTTCTAATTTATCTTCTTCTTCAAATGAAGGAGTATCAACAACACTAATGTTGCTCATCAGTGCAACATAGCCTCCATACCTATGAGGCCTCTTACTTTCCATGAAATTTCCTTTTGGAGTAGTTATATTTTTTGCTTCCTACAATGTTTCTTTAAGCCATGTTGGATTCCTTTTGGTTGTAGGTTCTTCAAGATTTATTTCCAAATATTCATCGGGTTCTAAGGTCTCATCACTTGGCCCTTCATGAGGTTCCTCCCTCTGATCATTTGACTCTTCATTTTTAGAAGAGGGTGAAGCTAACTGAACTACTTTTGATTCCTATTGTAGCTCTCTTGATTTTTTGAATGTGTCTTCATCATGGAAAGTCACATCCCTTCTTACCTCTATCTTCCTCTGACCTAGTACATATATCATGTAATCCTTGGAGTTCTCATTATACCCCAAAAAAACCCCTTTCTTGCTCGAGGGTTCCATCTGTGTGCTCTTTTCCTTAGGGACATGAATATATACTAAACACCCAAATATCCTTAGATGCCCTACATCAAGTTTGGTCCCTGAGAAGACCTCTTCAGGAATCGTTTCCTTCAGTATAGAATGAGGACACATGTTTTGAATATACACAGCGGTGGAGGTAGCTTTTTCCCATAATAAATTTGGCATATCCTGGTCAAACATCATGGCTTTCGCTGCCTCACATATTGTTTTGTTTTTCCTCTGAGCAACACCATTTTGTTAAGGGTTATATGGCATGGTCAATTGTCTCTTGATTCCTGTTTTCTTACATACATTCTTGAACTGGAGAGATTCAAAATCTCCTCCATTGTATGTTCTAAGAGTTTTGATGTGTTTCCATGTATGTTTTTCAATAAAGGATTTATATTCTTTAAACTTATCAAATGTGTCACTTTTCGCTTTAAGGAAATAGATCCAACATTTTCTAGAGAAATCATCAATAAAAATAACATAATACAAGAAGACACTAAGAGAGGGAGATGACATGGGACCACACACATGATAATGAAATAGATCTAAAATTATATGAGCTCTATTGTCACTACTAGGAGATGATTTCTTTGTATTTTTACCAAGCATGCATCCTTTAAAATTTTCATTTTTACTAGAAGAAATAGAGGCCATGTCACATACCATATTCTGCAATTTCGGAAGTGATTTTTAATGAAGATTACCAAGCCTTCTTTTCCACAACTCATTGGAGCTAGTCGCATCATGAGTTAATGCCTTAACTGACTTTCTTGTCACAACATACAGTCCTCCTGTGTGTGTCCCAATAGGTTCTGCTCTACTCGGGTTTCTATCTTTATCCCACAGAAGTGTCTTCTAGTCTTTGAATATCACCCAATATCTCTTGTCCTCAAGGGTTGAAACTAATAATAGATTTTTCCTGAGCCCTAGAACATATAATACATCATCAACATGAAGCATTGCCCCATATTCCAATTTGAAGGAGATAGAGCCTACTCTCTCTATCTTGTAACTTGTGTCATCCCCAAGCTCAACTTTCTCTGCAAAGGATTTGTTCTTGAAATATGAAAGTAAATCCTTGTATCTTGTCATGTTCTTTAATGCACCACTATCTACTAACCAATTTCTCGACCCCGTGATAACGGTACTGGATAAAGTAGAAACCAAGTAACATTATTTTCTATTTTCTCTTTCATTAGAAGGACTTTTTTTATTTCTTTTGGATTCATCATCCTCGGCAATTGAGGCATGATGTTTCCCTTTCCTTTGACTTTTTTTCTTAGACCAACAATGTCTAGCAAAGTGACCCAACTTGTTGCAATTAAAACATTTAATCTTAGATGTATCAAGATTCTTTCCTTTGAACGTACCTTTAGTATTTATCTTCTTCTTAGAGCCTTTTTGGAAAGTGATATTCTTCTTTCCTTTGAATCTTGATGCTAATGTCAAATTATTTTCTTTGGATGGCTCACTCCTGGTAACAAAGTGACTCTCCTCTTGGTGACAGTCATGCCATAACCTCTTAAATGTGGGTTGAATATCTCTCCCACTCACACTAGATAATAAAGTATCCCATGGAGAAGGAATACCATCAAATCTGGCATGCACTAAGTCATCATCATCCAGTGTGACACCTGTGACCAAGAGTTGATCTCTGATCTGGGATATCCTGGAACAGAAAGATGAAACTGATTCACCTTTCTCCATATTCAAATACTTAATATTGTGCTTAAGTGTCCTCTTCTAACTTGGTGTATTTTTCCCATACAGATTTACCAAGGTATCCATACATTCCTTGGCAGTCATTAATTGAGTCATTGTTGGCATTATTTTGTCTTTGACTTAGTCAAAGATAATTCACTTGTGCTTTTCTTGATTCTTCCTAATGGTTGCTCTTCCTGCATTAGAGGTGGGTTCCTCCATCACTGAGGTCACATACTACCCAAGATCATACTTCTGTAAGATATTCGTTAGCTTGAGCTTCCACACATTGAAGTTGGAAGCTCCTTCAAGCCTATCCTCGACACTGACATAAATGGAGAATTCCATGGAATTCATGTTGGAAACTTATCAAGCTCTCTTGGATCTATGTGTACCTTTTTGTTGCACTTCAACAAGATCTTTCACACCCTTAGATATGATACCATGTTAATTTATTGAGCTTGATTTAATACGCAGACTATTTCTTTAATTTCTTCAACACCTTAAATAAAACTTGATATTTCAACCAGCAAAAGATAGACACTTAATATGATGAACAGTAGTAGAAGAAGTACTCAAATAGAATCTCACACATGCACAAGAATTTAACATGGAGAAACCCTAGAAGGGAGAAAAATCCAAAAAAAAATCTTCCCTTATTTGCAAATAATATGTAATATCATATACAATAAACCTTCATGAAAAATGCCTAACCGTATGACCAGCAAACAACAAAATGCTTCGTTGTCCTTGATTGTTGTTATAAACCAACACTACTAGCAAAAATCATTTGTTGTACTTTTACACAGTAAATTATACTTTTTTGTATATCAACTGCAATAAATTAACTCCAACACTGCCCTTTCTCACTATGTAGAATAATAGACATTAGACTCATATGTTGCCCACTCTCGTTCAACTACAAACAATCTCCTTCCCTCCACTCTTGCGTTTCATAAAAAGTGAATAATGGAGTGGGGTTGAACTCTGTATATACTAGGTGAAAGGAGGAGAGATGAGTGAAATCGAATTAGGGAGAAACATGCATGTCTTTACAACTAGACTTTACAACTCAACTTGAATTGTAACTTGACTTGTGACTAGACTTTGCATGACAAATCGCCCTTGAGACTTGGATTTGCATGGCATGAAAAATCGACATGCCAACTTGACATGAAAATCAACATGAAACTCGAAATGCAACTTGAGTTTAAACAACTCAAACTGGACATGCAACTCGACATACAACTTGAGTTTAAACAACTCGAACTTGACATGCAATTGGACCTCTACAACTTGAGTTTGACAACTCAAACTGGACATGCAATCCGAATTTTACAACTTGAGTTAGGAAACTTGAATTTATTTTCACGGTGGATAATGTTACACGTGCCAACACACTACATAAATACATTTACATTATTTGCATAAGGAAGATTGTTTGTTTCTAGCTCATAGGAATTGTACATTTAGCCTAAATTTTGTTATATTCCTTGACTTTTTCTCATGGCTCACATGGCTTGACTAGTCTCACAAAGGTTGTACGTTCCCCCTGACTTTTTCACTATTTTTTCTATGCTCACAGAGGTTGTACATTCTCCCTAAATTTTGCACTAGACTTTCTATGATCACAGAGGTTGTACGTTCCCCTTGACTTTTGCATTAGATTTACATCTTGACTTTTGTATTAGACTTACAAGGCTTCTTCCTTTTCCTTTCCTAGACTCATGAGATCATATAGCATCTTGTTCATCCTGAATTTTGGTTTGACTCACAGAGGTTGTACATTCCCCCTGGATTTTTTCAATACCTCACAAGACTGGTTCATTCTCCAAATCTCCCTGGCTAGCGTCAGGGTGTCCCACATGGCCTCTCATTGGAGAATGATTGTCGATCCTACCAAATTTAACAGAAATGTAGGGCTTCAAGCGTGCGCCATTCACCCATTTGAGACGAAGAATACCATCTAGTTGTGCAAGCCTAACAACACTAGATTCATGGATTTATGAAACTATAAAAGGTCCCATCCAATGCATATGTAGCTTCCCTAGATGTTTCTGATAGTTTTTATCGTATAAGAGGGATTGGTTACCTTGTGCAAATGACTTATGCTTAATATGTTGGTCATGCCAATCCGTTTTCTAATTATTTTCCACCGTCTGATAAAAATTAACTAAGAAACTAGCTTCTTCAAGTTCCATTATTTCCGCAATTCATGTTGCGAGGCATTCGTCGCATGCCATATTAGTAGCTTGTGGAATGAATACACTTGGAGTTATAAACTCATCTATCACTATCTCTTATCATCCATATACCATCTAGAATGAGGTATACTTATGTAATCTCTTTGTAGTGGTTTGGTAATCCCATAACACAGCCGGAACTCTCTCGTCCCAATCATCCCGATTTGCACAACATACCCTGGTTAAACCCCTTTCTAAGATCTTGTTGAATGCTTCTAAAATTCCATTCACTTGAGGATGGTATCGACTGCTCTTATGGAATTGAATAAAAAACTCTCTTATGAGGATCGTGATAGTGTCACTGATAAAATGAACTCCTTGATCATTGGTCAAGCTCCGAGGATAGACAAACCTAATAATTATATTTTTTTAAATGAACTGTGTTGTTGTGTTTGTAGAGCAATCCCAAAAAACTTTTACTTCATCCCAATGAGCTAAGTAATCAGTTGCAGTAATAATATATCTTTCCTTAGAATACCTCCCAAGGGAGTTTATCGGACCGATGAAATCAACAACCCACTTTTCAAAGGCTTGTAGTGCTCAAACAAGGTGTAAGGGTAACTCATCATTGTAGGACAGTTTGTCAACTCTCTAATAGTCATCACATGCCCTAGCATATTCTTTGGCATCCTTGAACACCATTGGCCACAATAATCTTGCTTGTACTATCTTATGGGGATTTTCCTTTCTAATGACGTATCCTCTTGCAACTCCATTGTGACACTCCCACAGAATATATGATCTCTCATGGTCGAGCATGCAATGTCTTAGGATGTTATCAAATCCTGATTTGTACAGGTGGCCTGCAATAAGTTGATAGTATGTTTCTCGAACCACTAGGCATCTCTTTTGAGTTGTGGCATAACCTTCAGGGAAGACACTCGTTCTCAGAAATAAGGCAATGTCAGACAAGTAATCATGAATAGATTCTACTTTGAAAAGATATGGATCTGGGAGATGATCATCTATAGCCCTGCCACTCTCTCCTGACTCTAGTCTAGAAAAATGATCTGGACCCACATTTATTTTTTCGAGCTTAACAATGACCTCAAAAGAAACTTCTTGAAACAACAACAACCATATACAATTTTTTTATTCTAACACGGGCTTATTAACCAGATATTTCAAATCAGAGTGATCAGTAAAGAATTTAAATTGACTCCCTAGAAAATAATGTCTAAACTTTTGTAAATCATAAACCATTTCCTAACTTTCCCTTTCGATTGTAGTGTAGTTGTGTATGGCCTGAGAGAGATTTCGACTAGCAAAGTAAATACGATGGTCTAGGTTCCCTTCACCGTCTTGTGCAAGGATTGCTCTCAGCGCAATACCGAAAGAATCAATATGTACATGAAATTCCACTTGTCAATTCAGATAGATGAGGATAGGAGCAGTACTTAGCTTTTCTTTAAGGGTATCAAAGGCTTGATTGCATTTTGGCATGCAACTAAAAGCCTCAAATTTCTTTAACAAATTTTGCAACGGGGCAACTATGATTTCATAACTTCTAATAAACTTGTGATAGTAGCCCATGTAACCTAACATTGACTGCAATTGTTTGGTCGTTGTAGGAGGAGGCATATTTAATATCCCGACAACTTTTGCAGGATCCACCTACACTCCTTCCCTACAAACTATGTGTCCTAGTAGATTCCCAAATGGGACACAAAAATACACTTTTTCAAGTTTAGGGAAATATGTAGCTTTCTACAGAGATCATACATTAGTCGTACTAGGCCTATGTGTTCCTTTAGTAGGATGTACACAGTCCAATCATCCATATAGACTTCAAGAAACTTGTGAATGAAGTCACGGAATGTTGCAATCATTATCCGAGAGAACACTACTAGGGTATTCTTAAGCCCAAAATACATAACATTATAGGCAAATGATCCCCACTCAGTAGTGAATGTAGTCTTTTTCTTTTCCTCTTCAAGAATTCTAACCTAGTGATATCCAAAAAATCCATCTCTAAAATAATATGCTTCATTCCCCGCTACTTGATCGAGAACCTCATCACTAAAGGGAGTGGGAAAATGATCATGTACATAGGCAATGTTCAAGATCATGTAATCCACATAGACTCGTATATCCTCGGTACCTTTCTTTCTCTTTATGACTTTAGAACTAATCCATTCAGCCTCATCCACATGGAAAATTAGCCTAGTTGTTTACATTCTATCAATCTACTTTTTCACCTTATCTTTGACTCTAGGTTTCAACCAGTGTGGATTTTGTTTGACTGGTTTTGAATTAGGCCTTAGATACATATTAATATCCCCTAAGTCTCCCTTAATACCTTTTAGTTCTGAAAATATTTTAGGTAATATGTCCCCATATTCCTGCAATAGAGCTTGTATCTCTATCACTATATGTTCATCCCAATAATCCCCTATGGATTCTATCTTGGGATGCTCTTCACTCCCTATATTTATTTTCTACAACTTTAGGGGTTTGGTATAGGAGCTACTAACATCATCTTAAATAGTGTCTTTAACATCCCTAGTTCCTTCAGATTCTTTAAAATTCAAATTCTTAAGGTCCTCTAGGTTGTCGGGATCTTTTGGGTCTATATTAACCTTAATGCAGACCATGGGTATCTGTGCAAGGGATGGGTACAGGATATGATGAAGTAGGTATTTGTGTTCAATGAAAGCTATAGGTGGATGTGTGGGCTTAAATTCCTCAGTAAAAAGTAGTTTCTTAATTTGTTGCAACACTAAGGTGATTTCCAAAGACTTACCCGAAAATGAGAAATCATGACAGAATTGGCATTGAAGGACTTCCCAGCGAGTGGTTTGTCTTCATGCATGTACCAAGAACTTGGAATTCATCCCAACGAATGAATAAACTGATGTACCCAAAATTGAGAAGGAAATTGTGCATCTTTCCATACCTTAATACAATGTGCAACATGCTCATGTGGATCAGATGACCCATCATACAATTATAGAGTTAAGCTTTGATGTTTCGGCTCCTAGTCCTTACGCAACTGGATGACTTGCGATGGAAGGATAAATAAGTATTTAAAAGCAAGTTTGATCTCATCCCAAGAAGTCAAATATTCCTTATGCGTGGCCTGCCACCTATCTGGAGACGATTTTAATGCAATAGAAAGTACCGATATTCTATGTTCTTCTTCAACTTTGTCTTCCAGATCAACTAGAAATTTGTGTACATTTGAAGTGCCATCATAAACATGGTGTTCTCTAATCTCTGGTACAATCCACCTAGTCGCTTTGATAGTTGTGAAATGTCTTGAAAAGTTTTCATACCTTCCCTGTTTCCAACTCTCAAAAGTTTCCTCTGAATATTCACTTGCATATTGAATACTTGGACAACTTACTGACCCATCTGTAGTAGGGTTAATATAGTCTACCTGTTTTCTTGAAGATAGAGTGTTGAGTTGATCTAGGACATCTGGTTCCATATTTTCTTCAGCTGGATCAATATATTGAGGACCTTGGTATGCGTCTAGAGGTTGGGTTACTTTGAAACCATCTTCTTTAAAGGTCATGAATTCCTTTTTGAGATCTATAAAAGCATAATTCTCATCTACCTGGTCAATTCCCAATAAAGATAGGTATGGATATTTCTCACCCATTATTTTGATGGCCTCGAAGTCTTATATTATTTTAGCACCAGCTAAGTCCATTTCAACGTTTTGCAACCTCCCAACATGGTAGATACAGTATTGATTGGCCATCCACAACTGAATAGGTGAATAAACGAGTTTGGGCTTGGTCATTGGTTCCCAAGTTTTTTTTGGTAGTATATTGACATCAGACCCCAAATATAACATAACATCGCTAATCTCATAGTCATCAATGTGGGTATTTAATTTAAATTCTCTTCCATATCTTTGTTTTCTCCTTCGTATTCTATTTGTATTTATCTCTGGAATATTAGCAACAATCAGCTCCTCTGGGATCCATTCAGCCTCTAAAGTCCCCTTGAGCATACTCCACAACTTCTTAGTGAGTTTTTCATCATCCAAGATATCAGAAAAGATTTGTAACCATAAATCAACAATCTTTTTGGATTTTGTTAGAAGGTCCTCTTGTGCAAACAGAATTTCCATGACTCTTGGTTGAAGCTCAACACTTGGTTCTGCAACTGTCGATGTGGTAGGTTTAGACATTTGTCAAAACATTTCTACTGTGTTCTAGAATAATTACTTATACCTTATGGGATCATACTTAGCATCCACCTGTACCACCTTTTGAATATTACTTTGATTAGGGTTGTCAGCATTGGCACAAATCCTTGTTCCTCCTCTAGTAATAATGTTAATATTGGGCTCCGTTCCTTCAACGATAGGTCTAGGCTCTAAATTTATTAAGTTGGTGCCTCGTTTCCTCACAAAATATTCCCATTTCACGATCAATTCACGACAATAATCAGTGGCATGGGTGTTGTTTCTGCAGTGTGCACACCAAGGTCTTATCGTAAGAGCACAATATCTCATGAGGTGCCCTTTTTCATCACAATTGTAACAACAAACTGGCCCTCTTATTCCAGTTCATCCACCTTGAAATCCTCACTTGCCTCTACAACCTCCTCAAAACCCTTGAGGAGCTTTGTGGACCCTAAATGAAAATCGATCCAATCTGTCTGCAAGAGAAACCAAAGCATGACACTACTTGGTAGTGTGATTATATTACCCACATGATTCACAGTATATTATATTCTAAATAGGGGAATAATTTTGTATGATTGGGAAGTACCTAGGGGATTGGCCATGACTCCTGCATATTTCATAGTATTCATTATTATATCCCCCTTGATGATTTGGGAATGCATGGTACTGCACAGGGCCATGAAATGGCATTGTAACAACAACTTACACGACCCATCACAATGTCCCATTGGTGGAGGAACCATCGAGTGAGGAGGGGGTCTTGCGCCCCTCATTTTGGAACATTTTTTCACTGTATGACCCTCAGTATAGCATCCAATATAGCATACCTACTGTCGAATTATTATCGAGAGGGTCAATTCTTGAATATTGTCAGCTAACATAGAAA
Organism: Picea engelmannii; assembly: GCA_009831015.1. Taxonomy (NCBI): domain Eukaryota; kingdom Viridiplantae; phylum Streptophyta; class Pinopsida; order Pinales; family Pinaceae; genus Picea; species Picea engelmannii. Next base: position 827,146 of record ML777687.1, on the reverse strand, counting down.
TATGGCTTTGTAGTTGCACAATATAAGTGTCTTCAGTTGATATCATAACCCACAAGCTTCCATGATATCCAACCATCGCTTCAATTTTCATTGTTTATTCTAAGGCTTTCCCCAATGTAGCTATCCTCTGGTGGGTTAAGGGAATCTGGGTCAATGATAATATCCCATGTATAAACTATTCTCGTTGGTGGTATTCATGGATGGGGTTGGCCAATTTCCCTATCACATCTTTAAATCTTTGGTTATACCCCTAGGTAGACTCACCATTTCTCTATTTGATCTCCCACAACTCAGAGAGATCTTGTTGCTCGGATTGTGGTAAGCGGAATTCTACTATGAACCTATGTTTGACCTCAGCAAGAATGAAATTTTGTTCTTGATAATTCCCTGGTTCAATGGATTTCATATACCATTTTAAAGCATGACCTCTCAAGGTGGTATGAAATTTAACCAGTTTGTTGGCATCCAGAGTTCCACAAGACCTCCAGATGGCTTCACAAAGAAACCAATGTTGTTCAACATCCCCATCCCCTTTACCCCAAAACTCTAAGTATCGGGTGAGGGATCCTGCATGTTTACTTGCCATCAGAGAACTTGGAGATCCTATCAAAATGAACCCTAAGGGTCCTGTTTGCGATATGCCTAAAGAACTTACCCCACGTTCACTATTGCTACTTGAAATTGCCATATTATAAGGATTAGAAATGGCATAAATTACTAAAGAATTTAGTACAGAATTTACCGGATTTGTAGATAGCGCTAAGGGACTGGGTGATTCAAGACATGTTGATTTTCCTTCATAATGGAATTCTTTGACTTGGGGGGTCACATGAGTATGTAGTGCCGTATCAATTTCGTGATGCGATTCAACATTTTATGGCGTCAAGGGATCTAATTCTCCCACAACTTCTTAAGGGATTCCGGTTGAGTCTTCTTCTTCACGTGTGGCACATATCCTTATTATTTCTTTTGACTTTCCTTCCCCTTTTCCACTTCCTCCAGAACTTTCACTGCTCTCTCCAAACCTCTCCTGAAACCATCGGTTGGCCATCCTTTTGTGTATCTACAACTCATGTAACTTATATAACTCACTTCTATAACTACCCTCGAAGTCGATATCCTTCCTCAATTGATCAGGCCTCTTCATCAACTTTCTCATATATTTTCACCACCTCTTTTTTATCACAACAACCCTTCTCTGAGCTCGTTCATATCTAGCACTCTTTTCTCGACAACCCCCCATACTTCAAGAATGTTTGGAAACTATCCCATGAACCCTCCCCTTAATCACCCGCCTCTCATGTGCAGGCATTTACGCTTCCATCTCAAATAGAACAGGTAACATCCCCTATTATGCAAGAAAAAATTTAATCCAAAGGGAGATTTCCCACAACTTTCGTCCTCTAGCTCCTTCTTTGAATACGTCTTCCTCTCTTGAAAAATACTAGTGGATTTCTGCTAAAAATTCAATAATATATCCTTCCAAGGTGGTATGTACCCAAAAATTAATAGCTCTAGGAATCAGATAATCTAGTTGGTGAAGTGATGTTAAGTGCACAACAGTCCAATTTTGATCTTAATTCAATCTTTGAATTCTGATGCTTATTATAGTTGGTCGAGCCACTAAAATACCTCATCCAGGAATCAAATCCAGAAGATCTTGTACTGATCACTCGCAGGTTCTAAGTAAAAAATAGTGTTATTTTGTGTCGTAAATCAGCTTCTTGTAGAATAAACTTGTCACACCTTTCCCACAAATTCTCAATGTCAGACTTAAAGAGGTGATGTTGCATCCTCTAAAAACTCACTTTAAAGACAAGTCCTGGCAACGAAACCATTTGATGGCACAAATTGGAAACCAAGGTTCTCGAAGGTTACCAAAAAAGATATCGTTGTAGTCTACCAACGTTGGCATATTCAACCTTTTGCAAGGGAAGGAGGTCTCACCTGAAGCACAGTTGAGACATGTGTGTGGTGAAGTGAATCAAAGAGGATGTGTCATCAAGACTGGTGCAACATAATGCAGATTCATGTTGTAACATATAAATAATTATATCACCAAGAGTCTAAAACAACATAAACATCATATTACCCAGGTTGCACAGCATACAGACAAGTCAATACATCTAAATTGATGGTGAAATACCAAGTACACAATACATCAACAATTGCACAATAAAGGAACTATAGAGTCATACACATCATAACCAAAAGTTTAGGGCCCAAACGATCTCTTATATTATCAAAGTCTAAGAATTCATTATCCCACAAGTATAGCCTTCTATCATAGCTTATACATCACTCTCCATGTCCCCATACCCTCTACAAACTCTATCGTGTTTGTGAAAGCACAATGATTCCCACAAAACCCATTACAATAGCTTATCCCACCAGACACAATAACAACAATGGTGATAGCTTGATAATAGAGGGAACCAACAATAATACTAGCAGCAACAGTCTAATAGCGCAGAATATGAACAACAACCAACCAACCCTTTCCCATTACCTATTCAAATACTTCTAGTGTTCTTTCGAGTGCTACTTGACTTCTTGATTCCACTATTATCTTTTCTTGATTCTACGGAATTTTTATTTTCATGCACTCGAAACTTATGGCTCTTTCCACTTGCTCATCCAACCAGTGCATGATTTGTTTTCTCTGTTGGAACTCTTGCAGTTAGTTATTTCCTCTTCTACTAGATGTTCCCCATTGCTTCTAATATTTTGTTGGATTGTTGTGTTTTCCCCCAAGACTTTGGATTTTCCCCAAAATCAGGTTCTCTTCATAACGAAGGGCCCAACAAAGATAAGAGATCATGATTTATTTATGAATATGTTGATTTAATGTTGTTTATGTTATGCATTCATGGATTTCTAGTTTATTTAGTTTTCTTTACATGTTTAAGCCCATTGTTACCCCCTTGCACTAGGGGTAACTATGGAGATCGTGTCTCTAGGCCCATAGGTAGAAGACGTGGAGTATCGAGAACCATATTGACTAGCATAGCCCCACAAGGCCCCTCCTATTCATTTATGCACCATCATACGTCACTAGCAGCAGAGCAACATCCATCACATTGACCTGGCCCCAGAGGACAACAGGTCTTGCTTCATGAGGTAATGAGTCTGGTGGCGTGGTAAGTGTCACCCTAATAATTGAAGCATTTGCACATGTTGCAAATTATTCTTTATTGATTACAAAATGTTTTCTTGGAAATTATACTCTTTGCCTTATTTAACCCTGGTGGGTGTCATTTCGTCTTGGTAAGTTGGTCACCCTTGGGGATAGGGTGTTACTGGGGGGTTCCTTAAAGAGTCATTGTCCATTCCTGATCATACTTATCACCTTCCATGCTCTTTCCATTTCATTTTGTCATATTTTGGGATTTTTGGTTGTACTAACCCAAGAAGGGATTGTACCACATTTCATGTGAAGAAGGGGCTGAAGGACCAAAATGAAATGTAGATGGAAAAAAATGAAATCCATCCATGAACCTTCTAGATGCTCACCCAGGGATCCCTAGAGAAATAAAATGTTTCTCGCAAGAAAAATAAGGGACCCATAAGATAAATAATGCAAACTAATATTCATTCCAACTAGGGTAGAGCGTTTGTGGCCTACGCATTTCCTTTTAGTGCCCCTTATTGACTTCAACCTAGGAAAGTGTTGACGGGCGAAATCGAATGCTTGTCAACTGGAGGAGTGGATCCAGTCCGAGGTTGTCTAAATAACCCAAGCCGTTTGGATTAATCCACTCCGACGAGTTTAGAGGCTCCGTTAGCCGATCTAAGTCTTAGAAAAGTGAAAAAACTAAGCTAAAGAAACTAATCTCAATGAAAAACAACTACTGCAAACTATATACAAATCTAAACTATATAAACAGTTTACTAACTAATATTATAAAACAATAATTCTACTTATTAAATGTTCAGTTATCAATACAATTAAATCTTGATTATATTTACAGCATTTACAAAATACAAATTTTGATCGAAATTTGCAAAATCATTTGCGAATTGTCTTATGACAGCAAAGCTAGTGTTTTTGGATTTCTATAACTTTTATGAAATAGAAATAAAACAACAGTTATCTAACTGAGCAAAGAAAATAATAATTTGTACTATATATCTTTCTAAACTACAAAGAATTCTCAAATTAATTGACTATTAAACTGCAAATAACAATCCTAACTATAAATCTGAACTATAGAGATGAACAGTGAAACGTGTTCATATTACAAGAAATTTATATATTAACTAAACTAATTAAATAGCACTAACAGACTGATCTGTAGTAGTGTTTCCTATTTGTCCTGTGCACAGTATTCGATTTAGCAGTTTGATGGGGGAAACCCGCACTTGATTTTCCGAAAGCTTCTCATAAACAGGAAGCATCGACGCTCTTGAATACGAATGACAAAACAAACAAGACATATAGCAACAACAATTTTATATTTTACAAATAATCACATCAAGATAAATCCCTCTACAAAGATTTGTACATAAATTCTCATTCAACAAAGAAGGTTAACCTTCTACACATTAAGTTAAAACAGGGTAATTGTTGTAAGTAAAATGAGATACATCAAATATGGACAATACTTAAATCATATCGCATCAACCTGTAACAAATATTGATATCTAAAGTAGTCAATAATTTGATTACAAATTGAAATGCACAAAAACTTGAACAAAAGTAAGATAAATTGAAGCTAAAGCCGTACAAAAAATCCACTTTCATTCGAGTCTGTATAATCATCAGTCCATAGTTTCTGTTCTCCCAACAGTGATGGATTGTTTACAAAAAATAATAAGTATATAAAGGCCACAAGATAAAACATTCCTTGTGGAAATTATCAAAAAATTGTTTGCAAAAAATATGGGAACAATCTCCCAGATTCCTATTTCTATCTAAGACTAACAACCTAATCCCAAAACTGTGTAACGAAAAGCAGGTTCTAAAATGCCATTATCGATCCAACTCCCATTGAAATTCATTTGTACCTGTAGGTGCACAAAAATAAACGATTTTAGATAGTGTTCAATTGTAAAAATCAACAGAAATTCTAATTTTATGACTAGCTACAAAATCTCACGATTCTGTAGCTGGTCATATTTACAAACAAAATCGCATTAAATTAATCTAATGGTAACAGAATTGTATGCGATCTATAAAACAAATCCTTCATTACTAATTCAAAGAAAACAAAATCGTTTATGCTAATTCGAAACAAACAGAATTGTTTATGCTAATTCAAAACAAACAGAATCGTTCCAAAATCATTGCTGAAATATCATACCTTGGCTTTAGGGATACGATTCAGTCAGGCTATTTTTGAATTAACAATAGCAGTGGTTGCCTCTACATTTTTGAACATGACAGAGCCTGTGGTCTTTTGTCTCTTGTCATTAGCTTGCAATCTGTCATTTTCCTTGGTTAACACAGTCACCCGGTCCTCCAAGGACTTGATTCGGGATTGCAAAAGAGGGACATATGTATAGTATCGTTCGAGCCATGAGTTGAATTCATTGCACAATGGTCGATCAGGCTGAGTCATTACAGGTGAGGAATCTTTTAAATTACCAGGGATTCCACTTTCAAACTTGATCCCGGGGAAGTTAGGGTCACCTTTTAGGCACGGCGGGAGGTTGGATATGTAGTCATAGGGTTCGACAAAACAGAGGCCGCGAGAGTATGGGTACTCCTCGGTCAGAAATCGCTCAATCTCAGAATCTGAATCTTCACTCAAAACAATTGGTTTCTGATCTGTGTTTTGTTTAGGCTTATTGTGAGCACACCTAGATACCCAGTGTGCAGCCTTCTTACCCCTGCTATTGACATTGGTATTACCCTTGACCTTTTTTCTTGCAGGCCTCTTAACATTCTTAGCATTGTCTTTTGAACATGGGCTAGGCAGGGTGTCAGGTAGGTCATCGTTTGGGTAGGTCGAGGGTTCATCAGCGGGTAGGAGTGTAGGAGGGGGCACGATAGACCCGACCAGGGTTTCGGTGACCATCATTTTGTCCACTTGACCAAATTCAGGAGTGGCAAAGCCATTCCTCAACAAGAACGCTTCCCAATAGTCTCCACTCAACCTCAAATGATGGACTATGATGATTTTAATCAAACAGTGGTGGAAGAGGCTGGAGTCAGCGTTCTCCCTCTTAAATCGTTTAGCCATTTTATACAAGCTGTGAAGGAGGAAATGTGGCATATTCAAAGGGAAATCTATGAAATTCATAAGCAGTCGTAGGTGGTATAGGAAAACGAGACCATATCTACCTTTGCAAGTAACGAATTGCTTAATAATGGCCAACAAATCATGCCACCTAGACTTAAGGGCTGTCACTGGCATACCTTTGTCACAACTGATAATTTTTCTTGAGGTAAACAGGAGCGGCCATGGCACTTCATCCACCTTCAAATTCTTAAACCATTTCTGCCCCTGAGCTGGCAAACTAGTGGCTGAGCTGAGGAATTCCTTGTTCAATTCGAGTTGGATGTCCCCAACTTTGGCCCTACATCCATCCAATGTGAGGGCAAATTGTTGAGCGACTGTGAGGTTGAAACCCTCAAATTTTTCAATGAAAACTAACCATCCATTCCTCTCCAGGTCCTCTCGAGCGTTATCAAATAACAACAACGATTGGAAACCGTTGGGTTCTATGTGCACTACAGGAGCCATAGCAGATAACACACATTCAACAGTGGATAATCGGTGATGGGGGGTTTGACAGGGTAGACACAGGACTAATTCCCACAGGTTTTCTCAAAACAAGCAGAGTTAGCCCGAGGTGCAAGGCAGACATTAATGCTTATGCGTGTGAGGGTGGTGGAGTGAAATGAAACCATGCAAGACTATCATGTTGGCATGTACAATCGACGGCGCCTTGGTAATGGTTTCAATCAAATAATTTTTGGTGTGTATCAAAACAATGTAAACAACATGTCAAACGAATAACCATTGAAAACCATGACAAGTCGATCCGAATGTTTGAACAAACAATAGCATTTGTATGATTTAAAACAAAACAACATGTCGAATATTGCACCAAAGATTTAATCATAAAATTAATGCGTTGTATGAAACCATTGCACCAAGGATTTAATCAAAGACACCAAAAATCATTGCATCACGAACTTATAAATTGAAACCATATAAACAAAAATGCAAAGTGAATAAAGGTTTGGTGTTTTGACAAATGTAAGACCTTTAGTGAGTTAGAGGTGAAAACATTTATGACCACATGAACAAAAGGATTCATCACAATCCAAAGATCATTTTAACTTTATCAACATGACTTCCAACTCAAGGTTTTCACGCTTGCAGTCGTGAAAATGAAAACGAAAGGTAGGTGTGCGAAAGCCAAAGATAATAGTGTCATTTTGTTTAAATAATTGCGACGAGTATTGAGGGTTCAAAACCCTTGTGTAGGTAGCTTATAAGGAAAAAATAAGAATTGCAAGTTGGCTGCCAACAATGGCGACACACTGGTAGAAGCAGTTATCTCTGCCAAAAGAACAAATCCAGATTAGGATAATTAGAATAATTCAAACTCGAAAATAACCAGAAAATTGTTTAAACATCATCATTAATCATAAAAATTCCAGCAGTGCTTAAAAGATGAAAACTGATAACAGTCTTAATAAAAGTGAGTCATGATATTAAAGATAAAATCTCCAATACTATTGACAAAGCCACTACTGCCAGCAGGCATCCATATCCTCGACAGGGTTTCCATTTAACCCACTCTAATATCTGTATCCTGCCAAGAAGTTCCAGATTAGAATAAATGACATTTTAAGGTCAAGAGATTCCATACTTGCGAATTTTCATATACCTGACATCGCTTCGCTGCCAGCGGGCTTGTTCAGTACCCCGACGAAGTTGTCTTGGTGTCATGCATGCATTTACCCACTGCCATCTGACCTGTTCAGTATCCCGGCGGGTTTACAAGCACTTACCACAGCTCTTTAATGATTTATTTGGTTTTTAAAGATATAGAATTGAGCGGGGTGACGCTGAAAATTATGATATTTTGGACATATTTTTACAGACCTTGAGAGAATTTTTTAACTGTCCTTCATTAAGATTCATAGATGGTTTGTTTACAAAACCGACCTTCGAAGGCAGGGAGACATCTTATGAGTTATTCCCTTAAGGAACAGGGACATCGTAAGAAGAAAAGGATGATCGTGACAGGCTTCAATTACAGATTGAAATCAATAAACTTCTTTCAAACAACAAGCTTTCCTTAACATGGCTGTAAATTTCAGAAGTATATCACAATTGATGTTTAGACAACTTTTCAGCAGTCATTTCAGAGAAAAAAATTATGTTTTATTTGTCTGAACAGTTCATAATGCAGGTATGTGTATTTCCAAAAGCAAAAATTGATAAGTATAGGGAGAAATCAAAACCAAAACAACAAAAGAAATTCAAACAAAAGAAAAATATTTACACAGTATACACAGGGTTGTCTTTAAGCGAAATACCTTTTTAGATATTGGCCATTCACCGGATAGGTGTCTGGCTATCCCTCTAGATTCTGTAATTGGAAAGAGCTGGGACCCAATTTTTCAGCAATTAAAAATGGTCATAGCCATAAGTTTTGAAACTTCATGTGCTCTCCCTTTCCCTCATGTGGTTTGTCCCATTTCAAGACAAGGTCACCTACTTCGAAGTTCCTGTCAGAGGCAGAGTTGGAATCAAACCAGCTTTTGACCACAAGTTGATGCTGATCTAACTTACGTTTTGCTTGAGCCCTTACCTCTTCTAGTTTGATTAAAGCGTTAATTTGATTCTCCAAAGGGGGGCAGTCTTTTTCTTGTATTTTCTGTGATAGTTGTAGTGAGAGAAGAAGAATATGTGGTGGCAGAATTGTTTCTCTGCCATAGACGAGAAAGAAGGGAGAGTTACCCACAACAGTTTTCGGTGTCACTCTATCAACCCAGATAGTGTTTAATAGTGCATTATACCAATTTTTGTGATTTTCAGATATTGTTCTCTTAATGATTTTAATCAGATTCTTTTTTGTTGATTCTGCCAATCCATTACCCTGAGGATAATAACTGGCAGAATATTTCAATTTGATTCCTTTTTCTAGAGAAAACTCAGTCATCTAAAGATATGAAAAATAAGAAGTGTTATCAAATACTAAACAGTCAGGGATACCAAAACGAGTAATAATATTTGAATTTAAAAAGGCAATTACCTGACTGGTATTTACAGTTCTTAATGTGGTACCTTCAGACCACCTGGTGAAGTAATTTGTGGATGTTATGATAAACTTATGCTGCTATGAGGATGGCGGATTGATTGGACCTATAATATCAAGACCCCACTGCTGAAAAGGGGAGTCTACTGAAACAGACTGCAAAGGAAAGGCCAGTTTCTGTATCCGTCCTGATGTTTTTTGACAAATAATACACTTGCGACACAAGGCATGAGCATCTCTAAAAAGTGTAGGCTAGTAATAACCTGCTCTTAAAACATTATGGGCAGTGGTATCCCCACCAAAATTCCCACCAGCTTCTCCTGTGTGCAATTCTAGTAAGACCTTTTCTGCTTCATCTTTCTCAAGACAACGCATTAGTACTCCATCAAAATTTTGTCGAAACAAAATACCATTAATCAACTGAAAGGAGGCATATTTTAATCTTAACTCTCTTCTTTTAGTGGGATCCAGGTGACGGGGGGCTGACCCATGTTCAAGATATAATTTTATATCGTCATACCAGGGACTGACAGAGTTTTGTGCACAGCAGATTGAATTTTGATTGTGTTGTCCTGGGTTTGACATATCATTTCCTTCTTGTTGTCCTGCTACTGAGTCAGCAACTAACTTGCATAACCCTTGGCCTCTCACTATTTGTGCTGGGGTGATTTCTATGTCATACTCTTGTAAGGAGGTGACCCAGTTCGCCCTTTTTTCACCTAGTTCTTTTTGCACTAACAGATTTCTAACGGCTAGGTAAGGGACAATAATTTTCATCCTAGATTTCAAAAGATAAGATCGGAAGTGATTTACTGCTTTAAAAATAGCATAGGCTTGTTGATCTATTGCTGGGTAGTTAATTTCCACGCCTTTGAAAGCAGAGCTCATAAAGGCAATTGGGACTTCAGTGTTTTCATTGTTCTTTTGAGTTAGGACAGCAACATAGGAGCGGTCAGAAGAAAATGTGTAGAGCATAAAGTCTTGCGAAAAGTCAGGGCTCATGAGAGAAGGAGCGTCTATTATGGCCTTTTTTATTGAATTAAAAACTTGGTTTTCTAAGGGTCCCCAATGATATTGTGCGTCCTTTTTTATTAAATTCTGTAATGGTCTCACCATCTCTGAAAAATTGGGGACGAATCTCCTGACAAAGTTTATCTGGCCTAAGAAAGACTGCATCGACTTTTTGGATGAGGGAAGGGGGAGTTTCGAGATGACTTGAGTCCTTTCAGGGTCGATAATCATCCCTTTGCTTGACACAATAAATCCTAAGAGCTTACCTTGTCTACCGCGAAGATAGACTTTTTAGGATTCAAAGAAATGTCGTATTTACGACATCGTTGTAGAACGGCTCTCAAATGAGCTAGATGATCGGTTTTGTTTTTCGAGAATACAGTAACATCATATAGGTAAACTACAACAGATTGATTGATTAATCCTTGGAAAGCGATGTCCATCGCTCTCTGGAAAGTAGCACCGGTATTAATGAGTTTAAAGGGCATTTTTCTATAAGCGTAGGTGCCCCATGGAGTGTGGAAGGTAGTTTTAAGTTGGTCTGGCGGAGACATCAGGACTTGGTTGTACCCTGAAAAACCATCCAATAAGGATTGTCTTTCAGAACTAGATACCTGTTGAAGAATCTGTTCCATGGGTGGAACAGGGTAGTTGTATTTATCAGACGCTCGATTAAGGTTTCGGAAATCGACGCATAGTCGGATTTCACCACTCTTCTTCCAGACAGGGACAAGGTTAGAAACCCATTGCGTGTGCCTAACTGGGAAAATTATCTTAGCATTAAGGAGTTTATTTAATTCTTTTTTGATGGTCGGTTCGAGCTTAGGGTGCATTTTTCTTAACTTTTGCTGAAACGGTAAGGTTTGGGGTTTCATAGGAATGATGTGTTGTATGATGTTAGGGTCAAAGGTTTTTAGGTCGCCATACGTCCATGCAAAAACATATTTGAATTCCTTAAACAATTTAATAAATGTTTCTTTCTCTTGTTCAGGAAACCCCACCCCTAAATTAATGAATTGTGGATTTTCATTAGTTCCCAAGTTTACTTTTTCATACGATAAAGAGGAACTATTTGTTTTACAGTTGACCGATTTTTTGAATTTGTCTTGAAGATCATAAAAATTTTCTAATCTAACTACAGATTTAGGTTTAGAATTTACCATGTCCGATGAAGATTCAGGAGATCTCGGATCTGGTATTACCGTGAAATCGCGCAGATTGTCGTCGTGAGTGCATTCATCGATCACTGTGCCTTGGAAAGTTTCTTCCATATGAAGGAAACTAATAATTTGTTGATCGTCGTCGAAGACTCTCCAATTCATGATGTTGTTGGGAACGAATGGCCTGAACAACAGTTCGATGAAAAATGCATTCGGGGACAATTCTTCTACAGGAAAGAGTTTCGAAGCTACATTAGCTAATAAATCGGCTTCCGAATTATTCAATCTAGGAATAGAATTTATGTTGAAAGCATAAAACTTATTCATCAGATTCCATACCTCAGATTGGTAGTTTTTAAGATGCGGAGACAGACAGTGGATAGAATCTCTTACATGTCTAACCACAATTTCCGAATCGCCAAAGACAGTCAAATTTTGAATGTTCATATCTAATGTTTTTCTGAGGCCTTGCAATAAAGCCTCATATTTTGTTGTGTTATTAGTACATTCAAACTCTAACCTACATGGAATCAGGGTTTTGTTACCTGTTGGATTAATAATAATGCAGCCCGCACCAGCTCCTTCCTTGGACTTTGACCCGTCAAAGTAAAGAGACCATATTTAATTTTTATCGGGTACATGAGACCATTGTGTAGAAACTGTTGGCTGCATATATGCTACAATCTCGAACTGTTGTTCTGGATTAATGATAGCAGAAGTCTCTGCCATGAAATTGCCGAAAAAGGTATCCATCCCTTGTATTTCGGGTGAATCGACAGAAGGTGTAAATGGTTCATTGGGATCATTTAAATCTGTCACTGTGAACTTTAGGTAACGTTCACGATTTACCTTGATTTTGTTGGGCATTCCGTTCTCGAGCAGCCACAGGTGAGACCAATCTGTCGCGAAATAGCCGTGTAGTTGTTCTGCCCAGTCTCTTCTTAGAAACAAACCATAAACTTCTAGAATATCCACAACAATAATATCAATCACTTGATGAACTTTAGGGTTAGACGATAATCTTATAAGTACATTCATTAATTCGCCTATAACTTTAACGCTAGTTCAATCAAGTTGGATTATCTTTAAGGTGGATGGTTCAACTTCGGCATTAATCTTCTAACACATAGACCATGGCATTACATTGGATGACGCTCCTGAGTCTACCATACAATTGTGCACGTTCCTATTAAAGATTTCAAAAGTTAACAAAAATGGGGGTACATTTCTACGAGTATTAATGGTGGAAGCTTGTGGCTTTTTACTCGCAGTCTCTAAAGCTAATTTATCTACATTTGTTACATTATTTACAGGAAGGCCTCCCTTTTCATGAGGATCAGAATTGTTCTTAGCGAAAGCCTTCTGAGGAACTTTTGGATTGTTCTGAAAAACTTTGTTACTGCTTGGATTACCGTTTTTGCTATTCTCTACGATATTTTGTAACATTTTTTGTAGCAGAAACGGAAATTTTAATAACTCATAAACAGAAATGTTAGCCATTAACTTTTTTAAATATTCAATTAAATCATAATCTAAGTTTGGGTTTACATGACTCTATTTAGTCTCAGCTGGTTTAGACTGTTTTGGGGGCAAAGTCATAGCGTTTTCAGAAGAAGGTTTGTTTGTTGTCTTACTCCTAGTATTGTAGGGATGTACTGTCTCAAAATTAGCTTGAAAAATGCTATCCGAGAAGTGTCCAAAGATGTTCGGAGAAGATTCATCTTCTTCAACTGTCTCTTGTTCAACCACTTCCTTAGGGATCTCAGGGGGCATCAAGTTATCCTGGGCTTCTAGAATCGTTTGAAGAGCGAATTGCAGGCTTTCTAGATTTAAGCCTTCGGTATTTGAATTAGGTCGATTGGTGGGAAAAGGCTTCTTAAACTGCGGTTTGTAGGGCCCTTTGCTCGAAGAAGATTCTTTGGCCATCCTTTTCAAATCTATAACTTTATTTGACAGTTTTTGAACGACTTTTGTTAAATTTTCTAAATCTGAGCTTTCAGGTTGTGTTTTATTTTGAGCAGGTCTAGGGAGGATTTCAATATTCTTTTTGGATGATGAACTAGTCTCTATTTCATTTCTAGTAGTGTCTTTTAAGCTAAGGATGTCTTTCTCAATCGGAATGGCCTCTTCAAAGGCCTCTAACAATGTGGCTTTCTTAGATCGCTTTACCCAAATGGATATACTTTGATGTAAGGATTTAGTATAGTATTCTATGATAAGATTCTCAGCAGGCATCGAATCCGTAGGGATTCGGTTCTTAAGTGTTAAGAATATTTGGTTAAAGTTTGATTTTCTCTTTGGGGTTCATCCTTAAACTAGAAAGCTCCATGGCTAGAACTTCAGGGGACTTATCGTCTCCAAACTTCTCAAGAAAGCAGGATTCAAACTTCTCCCATGACACGATCGTATGGGGCTGTTGGGCAAAGTACTAGGTAGAGGCATTTCCCTCGAAAGTATAGGGGAACAACCTATAGACTACGTCTTCATGCTCGACATTACGGAGTCTAATGGCTAACATAAACTTTTTAATGTGATCTTCGGTGATCTGTTTAGAGTCAGGGTCAAACTTGGGGAGCCACTTCTCCGAATGTTTGGGTAAGGGATGTTGAGGCCCGAGTACGGCTACAGCATCTTGGTCGAGCCAAGGTCTGGCAGGATTGTTCTGGTTGGCCATTGGTGTGGGCAGTGTCGAAGGCTAGGATGAGGAACTACCTTCGTCAGAAGAGTCTTCTCTAAAAGAAGAAGGGGATGATGGAGGTGGTGAGGGCGGTATTCTGGATCCTCCTGCAGTAGGAGTGAGGGTTGGATCTATAGGGTTTAAAGTGAGGTTAGTGCCTCCAAGTTGTTCTCTGATATCAAAGAAATCTAATGGTTGGTCCAAAGGTCAATTTGGTTGTCTTAAACGGGCGAAGGCACTATGTGTTCTTAAGAGAGATTGGCGGACAATCTCTTGTATGTCACCACCTGTAGGGTTTGGGGTTACTGGTTCAACTGTGATCCGTAGATTGTCGTTTGAAGTGATTGTTGTTTGAGGGATGATGATGTCATTTGAATGACTTCTTGTCACTATAGGTGAATGGTTGAGTGGTGGAGGAGTCTTACAACCGCCTCGTGCCATTAATAATTTCCAGGCCCTCCTTCTAGCGCCATTTGTTGACGGGCGAAATTGAGCACTCGTCAATTGGAGGAGTGGATCCGGTTCGAGGTTGTCTAAATAACCCAAGCCGTTTGGATTAATCCACTCTGACAGGTTTAGCGGCTCCGTTAGCCAATCTAAGTCTTAGAAAAGTGAAAAAACTAAGCTAAAGAAACTAATCTCAATGAAAAACAACTACTGCAAACTATATACAAATCTAAAATATATAAACAGTTTACTAACTAATATTATAAAACAATAATTCTACTTATTAAATGTTCAGTTATCAATACAATTAAATCTTGATTATATTTACAGCATTTACAAAATACAAATTTTGATCGAAATTTGCAAAATCATTTGTGAATTGTCTTATGACAGCAAAGCTAGTGTTTTTGGATTTTTATAACTTTTATGAAATAGAAATAAAACAATAGCTATCTAACTGAGCAAAGAAAATAATAATTTGTACTATATATCTTTCTAAACTACAAAGAATTCTCAAATTAATTGACTATTAAACTGCAAATAACAATCCTAACTGTAAATCTGAACTATAGAGATGAACAGTGAAACGTGTTCAGATTACAAGAAATTTATATATTAACTAAAATAATTAAATAGCACTAACAGACTGACCTGTAGTAGCGCTTCCTATTTGTCCTGTGCATAGTATTCGATTTAGCAGTTTGATGGGGGAAACCCGCACCAGATTTTCCGAAAGCTTCTCATAAACAAGAAGCAGCGACGCTCTTGAATACGAATGACAGAAAAAACAAGACATATAGCAACAACAATTTTATATTTTACAAATAATCACATCAATATAAATCCCTCTGCAAAGATTTGTACATAACTGCTCATTCAACAAAGAAGGTTAACCTTATGCTCATTAAATTAAAACAGGGTAATTGTTGTAAGTAAAACGAGATAAATCAAATATGTACAATACTTAAATCATATTGCATCAACCTGTAACAAATCTTGATATCTAAAGTAGTCAATAATTTGATTACAAATTGAAATGCACAAAAACTTGACCAAAAGTAAGATAAATTGAAGCTAAAGACGTACAAAAAATCCACTTTTATTCGAGTCTGTATAATCATCAGTCCATAGTTTCTGTTCTCCCAACAGTGATGGATTGTTTACAAAAAATAATAAGTATATAAAGGCCACAGGATAAAACATTCCTTGTGGAAATTATCAAAAAATTGTTTGCAAAAAATATGGGAACAATCTCCCAGATTCCTATTTCTATCTAAGACTAACAACCTAATCCCAAAACTGTGTAACAAAAAGCAGGTTCTAAAATGCCATTATCGATCCAACTCCCATTGAAATTCGTGTGTACCTGTAGGTGCACAAAAATAAACGATTTTAGATAGTGTTCAATTGTAAAAATCAACAGAAATTCTAATTTTATGACTAGCTACAGAATCTCACGATTCTGTAGCTGGTCATATTTACAAACAAAATCGTATTAAATTAATCCAATGGTAACAGAATTGTATGTGATCTATCAAACAAATCCTTCATTGCTAATTCAAAGCAAACAAAATCGTTTATGCTAATTCGAAACAAACAAAATCGTTTATGCTAATTCAAAACAAATAGAATCATTCCAAAATCATTGCTGAAATATCATACCTTGGCTTTAGGGATACGATTCGGTTAGGCTATTTTCAAATTAACAATGGCAGTGGCTACTTCTACAATTTTGAACACAACAGAGCCTATGGTCTTTTGCCTCTTGTCATTAGCTTGCAATCTGTCATTTTCCTTGGTTAACACAGTCACCCGGTCCTCCAAGGACTTGATTCGGGATTGCAAAAGAGGGACATTTGTATAGTATTGTTTGAGCCATGAGTTGCATTCATTGCATAGTGGTTGATCAGGCCGAGTCATTACAGGTGAGGAATATTTTAAATTACCAAGGGTTCCACTGTCAAACTTGATCCCGGGGAAGTTAGGGTCACCTTTTAGGCACGGCGAGAGGTTGGATATGTAGTCATAGGGTTCGACAAAATAGAGGCCGCGAGAGTATGGGTACTCCTCAGTCAGAAATCGCTCATTCTCAGAATCCAAATCTTCACTCAAAAAAATTAGTTTCTAATCCGTGTTTTGTTTAGGCTTATTGTGAGCACACCTATATACCTAGTGTGCAGCCTTCTTACCCCTGCTATTGACATCGATATTACCCTTGCCCTTTTTTCTTGCAGGCCTCTTAACAGTATTAGCATTGTCTTTTGAACATGAGCTAGGCAGGGTGTCAGGTAGGTCATTGTTTGGGTAGATCGAGGGTTCATCAGCGGGTAGGAGTGTAGGAGGGGGCACGACAGACCCGACAAGGGTTTCGGTGACCACTGTTTTGTCCACTTGACCAAATTCAGGAGTGGAAAATCCATTCCTCAACAAGAACGCTTCCCAATAATCTCCACTCAACCTCAAATGATGGACTATGATGATTTTAATCAAACAGTGGTAGAAGAGGCTTGTAACAACCCTCCTGGTTAAGACAACAACGTTGATGACAGGTGCACAATTTTTTTTGTTTTAAATGTGTGTGCGCGCATGTAGGAAGGGAAACAGACACACTGGACTCTACGTCGCCACTCGATGACCAACAAGACGCAACCACAATGTTCAACACAAGAAGAATGAAGGCACACAACAAGTAATTACTACAAGATACGACCATAGGCATAAGGCGCACAACACAACCATTAAGACATACTGGGGTTGCATAGTCAAAACACAGAGGGAAGAATCCATGGTGTTAGGGTTACTATTTCTGCACAGGAAAGCAGGGAGTTTAGTCTTATGTCTTCTCGAAAGAAGATTAGACAGGCTCCTGGCCGACTGCTCAGGCAGGAACTAGTAACCCGACCTAGACAAGACGCAAGTAAGGCGAACACAACAAGACGACCCAACATATCATAGTGACAACAAGAAATAAACGCCCCTGGACATAAGGTGTGCAACTAGTAGGTGTAAGCAGAAAATGACACCAGGTGTTAAGTACCGTACCGTCACAGACATATATACTAAGATACAAGAGGTGTCTAACTCCCGCCTGACACAAGCAGACCCAACACATGGAAGGCTTACCAACCCAGTACCACATTGATTTTAAGAACAACACCCTCCCTTACCAACTCAGAAATGATTCTATGGGCTTAATTCCCGAATCAGTTCAACATGTGAGTTCGTCTTTAACACTAAACATAACATTCCATTATCTTGATCAAAACGCATTAGATTTATATCACCTTAACTTTGCGCAATAACAGGCACCTTCAACAGTAGGTGACCTCCATAAAAGTACAGCTGCAATAACCCTTCCATAATGACAACCATGGTATATCTTGAATCAACTAACCTAACAATAATCCATCTCAGTAATTCTACCATAACCTCACCACGATGACAACATCATTTCATATTTAAAATCAATTAACCTAACAACAACCCCTGTCATTGGAACTACCTTATCCTTACCACAATTGCCATAACTCGAACGCTAGCCTTATCAGGAGCACATTGTAAATTCATTAGTTAGCCATCCTAATTAAATGCCCTCCATTACCAAGCAACTTTAATTAATAATACATTCCCATTTACTGAATCCCCAATATGTTATGGTACTTGGTTCCAGGGTCCTTACATGTAACGGGAGCTAGTTAAAGGCAAAGGGCATAATTGATCTAGGTTTTGTCCTTGTAACTTATCCAAAAAAACAACATATCCAACTCTAAATCACACTTAAAAAGCGACCTTTCTCTCTAATATATTACTCAATCCATTACTTGTTTAAGAAAAAAACATTTATAATATTTTAAACCAAAGCATTCATAATATCATAAATCCACCATACCAAGTCCAAATCAAATTATTATCAAACTGATTCAGCAAACATTTACTACCACATAGCTTTGTTTAATAATGTAAATTACCTAGATAATTTGTACAACCTACTTAAAAATATAATGAAAAGTAAACTTTATTAAAATATGTGAAGAGTTGAACAAAATTCAATGAGAACAGTATCTCGAAATTGTGTTCTAAATCGTTTTCTAATATCCCCGCAAACCGCATCTCTAAAATACTGAGAGTCAACCTATTATTTTCTAGATAAATATTTTGTTGCGAATAGGATGAATCTCCATGAACAAGACGATTCTACATTTCCGATACAACCATACAGTCGCCTGACATGTGAAGTTGACCCAGTTTAATAAGCCTCGGTCAAACTATATTTTAAATATTTAACTACATATTTTAAATTTTATAAAATTTTATGACCATTTAACACAATATTAAACGGCAGTTATGATTACCATTTAAAACAATGTTAACACAGCAGCTATTAAAACCATTTAAAACAATACTACACGGCAGCTATGATTACCATTTAAACAATATTAACACAACAGCTATTAAAATCATTTAAAACAATATTAAACGGCAGTTATGATTACCATTTAAAACAGTGTTAACACAGCAGCTATTACAACCATTTAAAACAATATTAAACGACAGCTATGATTACTATTTAAAACAATATTAACACAGCAGTTATTAAAATCATTTAAAACAATATTAAACGGCAGCTATGATTACCATTTAAAACAGTGTTAACACGGCAGCTATTACAACCATTTAAAACAATATTAAACGACAGCTATGATTACTATTTAAAACAATATTAACACAGCAATTATTAAAACCATTTAACACAATATTAAACATTGCATAATCATGACCATTAATCGTTTACCTATCATAGGATCATTGCAAAAATAGTTACGGTGACAGTACCTTTATGTGTCAACTAACCCTATCCGTTTCAGGAATGCAACAAATAGTAAACTAGTTTTAAATTAAACTGCTCATAGAACCGTTTGCGCAAGAGAATGCGCGTTGTGGTAGCTAGAGGCCCCCCCCTCGGTAAACAATGCACACAGGCCTGTACAAAACTAAATTAACACGCCCATAAATTCATCAAGAAAGAAAAAAAACGCACGCAGGATCTCAAAACGAAGGACCGCGAATTGGAGGACGCCCAGCAAGCAATAGATCACAGTCCACGAAATGGAGGATGCCCAACAAGCAATAAGTCACAGTCCACGAAATGGAGGATGCCCAGCAAGAATTAAAATAAACCCACTGAGGATTTGCCCACTATCTGCTATAACGCCCCAAATGTAAAAGCGGAGAAACCCACCAAAAAAAACGAAACACACTCTGTATATAATGCCCAGAAATAAAAGTGTACCCACTGCAGAAAAACAACGCCCCCGGTGGTTATAATACGCCCAGGTTATCAGAAGGAACCCACAAAGATAAAAAAAAATGCCCGATATAAATATAAACACCAGTGTATCAATAGAAAAACCCTATGGTAGAAGGACGCTCCCTGTGTGTAACAATACGCCCAATGTAATACGAGAAAACCCACTGAGATAAAAAAAAAGGCCCAATATAAATCTAAACACCAGTGTATCAAGAGAAAAACCTTACGGCAGAAGAACGCTCCCTGTGTGGGAAAACATACGCCCAAGGTAATACCAGAAAACCACCGACAAGAAAAACACCCAATATAAATAAAAATGAAATAACCACTGCAGTTGATAGGGACAGCTTCGAAGGAGATTTCCAGAGCTGATTACCAGCGCTAATCTACAGAACATACCCCCATTTTTTTTTTCTTTTGCAGGGTTTAAGGAACGAGGAATGACATTCACTACAGAACAATCAAATCTCAGCAGCAATTAACTAAGAATTCTACTCTACTGAAAACATGAACATATTGTTGCCTTGTTGCTTGCCGCAATGAACCTGTGCTCCTGTCGCTCCTGCTCCTGCTTGTCAACTGCAAAGAACTCACCGGTTCCTCCCAGCCAAACGCTAGGGGTACTCTCCTTCCCCCTCAGCCCCCCGAGCCGCAAAGGGGCCACACACAAACCAGACAATAGCCTAGCTTCTCAGCTCGCCTCCAAGGCAGAGCTACCACTCAAGTCAGCTGAGAATCCCCAACTCCTACAAGAAATCAGTCCAGTCTCTAGTCTGGAAGCATAACAATACCAATAGCTGAAAAAGTCCCCTTCTTTCTCCCTCTCCCTTTATTTTATCCAGTCTCAAACCCTAAATCCTCTTTCTTTTAGGTTTTCCCCCCTTTTTCCTTTTTATTTTCTTATGTTTCTTTTTATTTTATTTTATTTTATTTTTTATTTTTTTTAAAACTCAAAGAGTAAGTGTGCTCATTAATAATTCCCTTTTATTTTTACATGCGTAACTTTTATTAATGGTAGAGGCAGTAGGGATTAATAAATTATGGAAAGAGAATCCTTTTATCATTTTCGTTATTCTATAAATTTAAGATCAAGGAATACACGACGATTTGTTTATAATATATGTATATATATTTTCATTTTTTTTTCTATTTATAAGCATGCATTCATCATAGTAAATTATCATTATCCATCATTTAAATTCACCATTAATATATATATACATATATAGGATAAAGAGAGATTAAGGTGATGGCAAACATGTATATGGGAAAAGTAAATGTGTTACATAAAAAGGAATAATGAGGAATTAAGGGGAGGGATGGTGATTTAGTAATGTGAACAGGACATGACA
>ML777687.1:773925-784783 GCA_009831015.1 Picea engelmannii | reverse complement strand
AGGAAGTGGTCGTATCTTGTTTTGTCCACAGACCTCAGCAAGGAGCAAAGGATTGGAGCGCAACTCGGAGCGTGCAGGGACAAACGTCGGTTAAGAGGTACTTCTGTTACTCTCCCTTCTCATGCATTAGGCTTAGATAGATTCGAAAGGAATTCAGTGTCCATGATACGCACTTTTCTGTCTAGGGTTAAGGTCAAGCCTTAGAGGTCGATCTACTTGTCCGCAGGCAGATTTTCCTACAACAATCATAGTAAACATATCACCCCAAAGCACACTCCCTAACTCAGTCTGGAGTCCAAGGGGGTTCTACCGATGCCTCTGCATCCTCAAGGTCAAAACCCTGCACAATCAATAAAACTGAGTCAATAGCACCTATCTACATCAAATAGTAACACATCATGTCATCTGTCAATCGCATCATAATCAAGTATAAATGGTCTAACATCATAAAAGTCCAGATCACTTGCGAGCAAGTGTCCTCAAATAATAAGTGTTCTTAGTGCACCAGAGCGGGATGTTACAAGGCTGGAGTCAGCCTTCTCCCTCTTAAATCATTTATCCATTTTATACAAGCTGCGAAGGAGGAAATGTGGCATATTCAAAGGGAAACCTATGAAATTCATAAGCAGATGTAGGTGGTATAGGAAAACAAGATTGCATCTACCTTCGCAAGTAATGAATTGCTTAATAATGGCCAACAAATCATGCCACCTAGACTTGAGGGCTGTGACCAGCATACCTTTTTCACAACTGATAATTTTTCTTGAGGTAAACAGGAGCGGCCATGGCACTTCATCCACCTTCGAATTCTTAAACCATTTCTGCCCCTGAGTTGGCAAACCAGTGGCTGAGCTGAGGAATTCCTCGTTCAATTCGATTTGGATGTCCCCAACTTTGGCCCTGCATCCATCCAATGTGAGGGAAAATTGTTGAGCGACTGTGAGGTTGAAACCCTCAAATTTTTCAATGAAAACTAACCATCCATTCCTCTCCAGGTCCTCTCGGGAGTTATAAAATAACAGCAACGTTTGGACGCCATTGGGTTCTATGCACACTATAGGAGCCATAGAAGATAGCACACATTCAACAGTGGATAATCGGTGAGGGGGGGTTCGACAGGGTAGAAATAGGACTAATTCCCACAAGTTTTCTCAAAACAAGCAGAGTTAGCCCGAGGTGCAAGGCAGACGTTAATGCTTATGCGTGCAAGGGTGGTGGAGTGAAACGAAACCATGCAAGACTATCATGTTGGCATGTAAAATCGACGGCGCCTTGGTAATGGTTTCAATCAAATAATTTTTGGTGTGTATCAAAACAATGTAAACAACATGTCAAATGAATAACCATTGAAAACCATGACAAGTCGATCTGAATGTTTGAACAAACAGTACCATTTGTATGATTTAAAACAAAACAACATGTCGAATATTGCACCAAAGATTTAATCATAAAATTAATGCGTTGTATGAAACCATTGCACCAAGGATTTAATCAAAGACACCAAAAATCATTGCATCACGAACTTATAAATTGAAACCATATAAACAAAAATGCAAAGTGAATAAAGGTTTGGTGTTTTGACAAATGTAAGACCTTTAGTGAGTTAGAGGTGAAAAAATTTATGACCGCATGAACAAAAGGATTCATCACAATCCAAAGATCATTTTAACGCTATCAACATGACTTCCAACTCAAGGTTTTCATGCTTGCAGTCGTGAAAATGAAAACAAAAGGAAGGTGTGCAAAAGCCAAAGATAATAGTGTCGTTTTGTTTAAATAATTGTGACGAGTATTGAGGGTTCAAAACCCTTGTGTAGGCAGCTTATAAGGAAAAAATAAGAATTGCAAGTTGGATGCCAACAGAAATCATGATGGCCAAGGTAGAGTAATGTGTGGGAAATGTTCTTCATTCTTAGTTAGACGACCCAAACACTATCTTCAACTTGGAAATTTACAAATAATTTAATGGCAAGAGAATGGACTTGGAAAATGGTTACATTGAAAACGAAGGTGTAGCGCACCCTCTACAAAGGAACCCATAAATGAGACAATACAAACCCTTGTATGTCATGAACCCCATGCCCATAAGTTTTACCCCATTCCACCTCACACTCATACATGACTTATATCGGTTTATCTTGGGAAACACCTTTGAATCGGGGATTGATTAACCCAATAAGATGTCTTGACACCCTTCCCACACCTAAATTTGACAAATTGTATAACGTCTTTGAGTATTTGTTTAGTTTGAAAAGGGGGGTTTTATTATTAGACATGGCTTACTTGGCATGATTATTGTGACTCGTGGACCCTTGAGGGCGTATTTTTTTGTCTTTGTAGGACCTTTCCCAGTGGACAGGTATCCATGAGGAGATGACTTCCTTTGGCTCTTCATGAGGGATTTGGAGCCCAATGATGGATGGAGACACCCCACATTTGGGGCAGGCTTGTGACCACCAATTGCACAATGAAGAAAGGGGTTTCCTTTGGAGGCACTCGTTCATTCTTAGATAAAGAGCTCCCAGCACCTCCCACTTGGATTTTAGCCTTTGGAGGCCTAAAATGTCACCCACCTACCATATGATGTCACCACTAAGAGATAGGGTTTGATGGAGCTAAGAAATTGGTGGAGGAGGACACTTGGCACCTTGTTTGGAAATTAGAGGCATGATGAGGCTTTTGGAGGGCCAACGTTCCACCTAGCACCCTTAGAGTTTCCTTGTTGTAGCTCAACGTCACCCTAGTAGGGATGATGTCACCCTTTTTAGGGAAAATTTAATATGATTTTTGCAATTTTGTAATTAAAGGGAAAATGATTAAGGTCGACCATGTATTATATTTTAAAAATAACATTTTGGTAAAGGTGATATATATACACCTTCAAAACATTCATTTTTACATAAATTTTCCTCACAAGAGGACTTGAGGTCTGAAATTTTCACCCTAGTGGAAAATTTGGTTGAAATTACTAGTTTGCACCTTCCTGCAGAGGCTTCTTGTGAAGTTATTTGGCTATTTTTGTGGTGGAAAGTATTCAACTAGGTTTTTCCTTGATTATTCTTGGTGAAGTAAAAATTATGCAATTTTGTTCATAAATGCTTGTGGTGATTTTACTTGTTTCGTATTGAAGATTATGAAATTACTTGCTTAAACCCTAGGAGAGCAACATAAAGTGATTCTTTCTCTCTCTAGCCTTTCTATTTTTTGAATTGTCAAGGATATCTCATCTAGGATAGGGTTCTAAAGCCCTAAAGGTGTTAGCACTTTAGTATCATTATTCTAGTTGCTTGTTGTAATAATAGATTTCAATAGTCCAAGGAGAGAAGGATTCTTTAGGGCCTAAAAGTGCTCATGCCCTAGTGAAATTTGTCTTAGAGACTTGAATGCTTGAGGCCTAGAAGCTCCAAAACCTATAGAATTTATTTCTTGGTCCTTTAAGAAGTATTATCATTTGTTTCTCCAAGTAAATGTGTTTCTACAATTGACTCCATAAGCCCAAAAAGCATTGATTTCTACTTGCTCTTGTGAAGAATTGATCAAACAACTATTACATTTTATTCTCCTAAGCTATTACTAACCTTTACTAACCTTAGC
The DNA here is from genome assembly GCA_009831015.1 of Picea engelmannii. Taxonomy (NCBI): domain Eukaryota; kingdom Viridiplantae; phylum Streptophyta; class Pinopsida; order Pinales; family Pinaceae; genus Picea; species Picea engelmannii. The sequence continues at coordinate 781,189 of ML777687.1, read as the reverse complement.
CTAGTGAAATTGACTAATTGTGTTGTGGTTGTTACAAATATACTACTACATCCATCTAAACTCTTGTAATTTTTTGCATACACTCAACTAACATTGACTTAACACACTCATAAATTTCTCTAAGAAAGTGTTAATTAATCTATGGAATAAATGTTGAGTTTTCATTGTACTTTCATGTTATTCTGGGTAGTATTTCTTATGTCTGTTACAAAAGATCAATTGTTGTTGTAAACTGATAATTTTCTACATTTTCACTTCATCCACTACTTATTTACATTGTCTATTGGTTTTTGAGGTTTCACTATAATTTTAGTACTTGGAATTGTGATATATATTTTGTGTTGTTCTTGTTCCGAGAAGGTACCCAAGTTACTCTTCTTCACCTCAAATTTTCATATGTATACCTTGTTGAATTAGGTGACCAATGGGAGGGGGGTATTTCCTAACCATAACCTTAGTCTACCCAGCGTTTTAGGTCATCGGGGACGCCTCCCTTGGTTTGGACCTTTATCCATCCCTAAAAAGTGGGGATTTCTCATTGAGGCAATAGTGGTAAGATATCATGTTGTTACACAAATTTCACCTACTTGTATTGGTCTTTGGGACAAGTACAAATTGTGCAATAACATTTTTGGCGTTGTTGTCAGGGAAAAATGAGTCAGTTTTTCTCAATGAGAAACCTTTGGTGAGATTTTACCTTAAGCCCTTATCTTACAAAGCTTACCCAGCAACTCCACTGAGGGTGATTCTATCACTTCCTTTGATCATCCTAAACGGGTTTTCTGGAAACTCCATTGATAACTTTTTAGTTGTTTTCCAAGCAATGGAATTATGGCTCTCCATGAAATATTTCCTTCCATTGATTTTGAGAGTATTCATGGGTATCCAAATGAGTTCAAAATGGATAAAATATGGTTGTATGAGTATCCCAAATTCGAGGGGGTTCTCATTCCCTTCATATTTAAAGGTTTATTGAGTATTTATATGAAGTAGGAACACCTCAGAAATATGTACGAATAACATTATGCATATTTTGTTTCCACCCGGAAGCATGAGATTGGATCAAGGATTAGTGTAAGTTGAAGGGTGTATCTTCTCTCATAGACCTCATTAACAGTTTATTGAGTATTGGCACCCAGATTACCAAACATATGAATATGTTCTTCAATATCTCACAATAGTCCTTGATCACGAAGGGTTCACCACTGAGATTGTGGAAGAACTTAGTGAAGCTCACAACAAGGAACCTATTGGGAATGAAAAAATTGTTAACCAACATCCTTCAAATCCTGAGCATGCCTTGGACAAAGGCCTTGAAGATTGTGCATTTCCAAAGGAAGATCATGAAGAGGTTATTCATTAGGATGGAGTGATGATGTCTTCTCCTCCATTTGATGAAGTCATCCAAGCCTTTGTCCCTCTTGAACAAGAAGAAGAGAATATGGTAAGTCGTTTCCCTTTCCAGGTTTTTGATGATGCTATGTTCTATGATTCAGAAAGTGAATAAATAGAGGAACCCTTGGATGCACTATCCCCTTCATGTTATAATGAAATTGATGAATTGATTGAGAATATTTATGAGTTTATACATGTTGGGAGATGTAAATGGGATGTTATTTTCCATTATGGAAATCTCATTTACAACATTGAAGGTCATTTTCGATTGTTTCCTTCGCAACTATCATATGAGATTGCTATTGATTCTGATATTTGACAACAAGGAGATGACATAATTACATATGTATTTCAAACACCCAAGTATGAATTAATGCAGTGTTCTCATAATGATTTTTAGTCGTACCTTGAATAGTTTGACGAATATTCTTTTGAGAACTTGGATATATTCTATGAAGAAGAGTTTCAAACACTGTTTTGTTCAGATTTTGCTTAGGGTGAGGACATGGTTTTCCTAGAGAAAGATACTTGTGATGAGGTTTCCCAACCTCCTCCTTTTCCTTTATCTCTCTATGTTGTTGAGAATGTTGTTGGTAAACGTGTCCCTTGTCCCAGGTGGTCCCCAAGGAAAAGTTTTCTCTTGGAATTTAAAGGTAGATTGAATTGTTTGAGAAGAAGTCTGGTACCTCGATATTTCAACCTTTCCCTGAGAAGTTGTCATTCATCCTCTAGATTCTTGTTCATCCCTTCTCAGACCTCAGGGAGTGATGAGGTCTGGGGTAGTCAAACTTCAAACTCTTTGAGTCAACCTCTTGAATATTCGACCTTTCACGACCCTTTTCAAATACAGATTGAGCACTCTTCCGGAAATGTGACCTGGCATGATTTTGTCCCTCCTGCTAGAACTATGTAAATTTTGTCCAGCTAATAGACAAATGATAGAAGTAACTGTTTCAATCAACTTTAGAGCTAGGTACTAGCCTGCTCAGCTCCGAGAGGGCTCTCTCGTGTCACTTGATATTTATTTGGAAATCGGTGGCTAGGTTTAGTTTGTTTTGGGGGGTTTTATAAAGTTGTTGGCAAGGAAGGGGACGGACACTTAGGGCTATGGAGTCAAAATTATGAAAGTGAATGAAAAAAATGACTAGTCGGTAGAACTCTACAGAGGATAAAGGCTAAATGAGGCAATGAATCTGAGCCATAAATTGTATTTAACCAGGGTGTAAGAGGAAGGAGAAAACAAATAACTGCATCAGAGCATTACTAAAATGAACTCTAAATTAGCTAGGAAGAAAATTACACAGTGTAAATTGCTTAAGCCGAGAGCATCACGAGATGAATTATGGGCCTTTAAACTCTCCAATTTAAACAGAAGAAAATGTAAATGGAATTAAAGAACACAAGAAATACATACAATGAAAGGAGACAAAACGCATATCACCACCATTGGAATCTTTTCATAGAGACTTCAAAAGCTTCTGCAGATGTATTCAATTCACCTCCAAAATATTACAATTGAATTCAAAAACAACTAAAAGGTGCACTTGCACTTTTGCCAACATTAATTCATTTGGAAATTTTGGCATTTATACAATTCGATTACAATGGTTGAACTGAAACGTTTCAGCTTCCAAAACTGACTACAATAATTTCAACTAACAGTCTCAGTATGTGAACTGATTTACAATGATTAAACAGAAACATTTCATAAACTAACGAATGATTTTTCTGACTGTTCATCTTCTGTCTTTGCCATTTTTCTTGCTTGGTCTTCTGTCGAACATGCCAATCTGGTGACACTTGGAGGCTATTCATTAGTTCCTAGAAAATTGCACTTTGTCTTACCTAGCCACACTATCTCTTTCCACTGTAAGTTAGAAGGGATCTCGTAATCCATCATTTCCTTTATCGGGATCTCCAGGTCAATGCAAGTAGCATAAGTCATGGTTGGCAGCCCGATCTTCACTTTCTTGAACTAGTTTAAGATCCCAAAATATTTGGTCAAATATTCCACCATATTTGTCCCCTTCAAGTTCTCCTCCAGGCTTTCAAACTTGGAGTGATCCATTATGCATTGGGCGAGGTGAGAGTTGTACTACTCCTGGTCATACAATTTCCCTTTGCAATCCCAAAATGATGGGAGGCCTTTGACGAAAAACTCTTCAAATGATCTTTGAATTCATGTATGCTCTATTTCATCTGCATGGCCTTAGTCTGGATAGATTTAAGCAGATTATGCTTGGCAATGACCCTCCTGGCCCAAATGATCAACGTTGTCCTGTCTTTGACCATCCATGGTTTGAATTTCAGCAGTGGGAATGGAATTTAGCATATTTATAGCATTATGGGCCCACTCTAAAGGTTTCTTTGCCAGTGTCTCACCCAAAACAGTGCATCTGCTTCTGGCTGTGATAGTCATGCTATCTTTTTCATCGATGAAATTCAGGTATACCCTGAACTTAGCAACTTCAGTAGCAATAGAGTCTCAGATGACATGTTTGGCCCCTGCAACAGTCCTTTGCCTTTCAACCTTGTCTTCAACTTGTCTACTGTTAAGCCCTAATATTGGCTCATTACCCCTTAATTGGGGCATATTACATTAGTAATGTTATTTTATTTATGTTGGCTTTATTCCATTAGTTGTAATTATACCTCCTTGTCTCCTATATATACCAAGGAGACATTTTCATTTGGAATCATCTTGTACTTGAACATTTATGTGGGGTAAAAGGAGGTTTCCCCCTCGAAGAGGTTTATTATCTAAAATTCTCTCTTTTTCAAGGCGTTGAGAACTTATTCTAAGGTTTTTCTATGCTATATTGATATTTTCTTCTTAACATATGGTATCAGAGCTCACGGTCTTGGGGTTTCGTTGCTACATCTGAGAAACCATGGAATTTTTGCTATAACTTGTTTTCTACAATGATTCAGAAGGAACGTCTTGGAGGATATTTAGTATAAGGATCAAGGTACGTTTGGTTAAAATTTCAGCTCCTGAGGCCTTATAATTTCGGAGATACAACCTTTGTAAGATAGGGTTCTGGAATCATCTTGAATTGAGTCATTACGGAATTTTCTCTATAAAACTATTTCTGTAACATTTCAGACCCTAAACTATGAAGGATATTTTCATAAATTACTAAGGTATATTTGGTATCAATTTCATCTTCTGGGTCATCTTAAATGTGTAGATACACCATGTGGAAGATAGGGTATATGACTAGTCCTATTGACTAGTCTCAAGAAGGTGTTCCAGGTAAAACAATCATAAATTATTCCAAGAGTATCCAAATTGAGTTATACCAGTGGCATATGATAGTGGACAAACCATAGTAGTTCTGGTATGAGTTTTAGAATTGTATATCAATTATTTTGTGTGGGGAATGCTAGACAAGTGAGATCTCCTAGAAAGGCCAAAAATCAGCAAGTTGTGGGGAATTTACTGTAAATTCCACTTGGCACATCCAATTTTTATCAGACCTGTGGAATTGAAGAGAAGAAATATCAGAGACCTACAAAAAATAAGATTGCATACTCATAAGGGCCAAAATTTTGGAGATACAATAAAAGGAAGATTGTCTAGCAGAACCACCTCAAAATCAAGGTTTAAAGTGACACTTGGACAACATGCCACCAAAAAAGGAAACTTCTACACCAAATAAGCCTCCAGACAATCCTACTTTTACTCTTGATGAAGGTGAAGAAATGCGTAGGGACATAAATGATTTACAAAAGAATACAGTAACCAAATATGAACTACAAGAGATGATGGATTCAATGGAAGCTAAGTTGGATACTAAGATGGATGGTTTAAAAGGGGATATCATGGAAGGATTGAAAAATTTCCTAATAGAGAGGACACCTAAAAATTAAAATGTATCCCATGAAATTCATGATGAGGACACAAGGAATGTGAATCAAGAATAGAGAAAATCCAACTTTGGGTTGAAGACCAACCATGTTCCTAAGATCAATATGAGGAATTTTGATGGCAAGGACCCAATCACATGGATACTTCAGATGGAGCAATTCTTTGATCTACATAATGTGCCACATACACAAAAGGTACGAATTGTTTCTTTATATTTAGAACCCAATCAATTTGTATGGTATTGATGGCTTTGTTCTCGCAAATCACTAGTCACTTGGACAATGTTCACGGAAGAAATGATAGCACACTATGAAGGAGCAATACCTTCTTTAGCCAATTGATAAATCTCAAGCAAAAGGGTTAAGTTACCGAGCACATTGAGAACTTCCAAATATTGAATATAAAGGTAACAGATATTCCAGATGAGCACTTGATTGATGAATTCATAGGAACTTTAAAGGATAACATTCAACATGAGGTTCGCCTTTGGGAACCAAAATCATTGGAGAATGAATTTAAGGTGGCAAGAAATGTTGAAAGTAAAAATATGGCTATGGCTACTAGAAGGACCAATCCTAACATCTATAGAGAGAATAATGCTCCTTCTTCCAAAACACCTCAACATACAAGGTTGACACCTCAACAATTGGAGGAAATAAAAGCAAAAGGTTTATGCTTTAATTGTGATAGCAAGTACAGTAAGTGTGGTGAGAAGAAATTATTCTACATAGATTGTGAAAAGGAAGAAGAACAAGAACAAGAACCATCTCAAGATGAAAACGTAAAATCAATTTCTTCTGAAGAGTTGATTCCCATGATATCGTGTAATGCATTGGCCAGAATTAGCACTCCTCAAACCCTCAAGATCGAAGGATACATCAAAAAGAAAAAGGTAATAGTCCTAATTGATTCTTGCAGTACTCATAATTTCATTCACTATAAATTAGCCAAAGCTCTCAATTTCTTTGTATAACCAGCGCCAGAGTTTCAAGTAATGATTGAAGATGGAGGAACTATCAATTGCTCAGGAAAATGAAATAAGATCAATATTACTATGGGGGAATATGTAATGAATAGTCCAATGATCATTATACCCATGGGTGGTGCTAATGTTGTACTAGGAATCCAATGGTTACAATCATTAGCAACAATGGATTTTAATTTTCAAGAACTTTTCATGAAATTTTCATTGAAAGGAAAAGAAATTGAGTTAAGAGGTATCATAGGGAAACCTGGTAAGGTGATAAGCTCTAATGGCATGACAAAATTATTGAAAAATGGGCATCAAGGCATTATTTCACAACTATGCTCACTAGATGTTCAAACATCTAAGCCATCTATTCCTCGAGATCTCCAAGGGATCATTGATAAGCATTCCAAATTATTTGAAGATATTCCCAAAGGTCTTCCACCCACTCGAAATCATGATCATGAAATTCACCTAATTCCTGGGAGTGTTCCTCCTAACATTAGGCCATACAGATACCCGTATGCCCAGAAGAGTGAAATTGAGCGCATGGTTGAAGAAATGTTAGAGGATGGAATTATTAGACCTAGCCAAAGTTCTTACTCTGCACCAGTGGTAATGGTATTCAAGAAATATAGCTCATGGCNTATGTGTCCAGATTATAGAGAGCTCAACAAGATCACTATTAAAGATAAGTTTCCCATTCCCGTCATTGATGAATTGTTAGATGAACTACATGGAGCAATCTATTTCACAAAATTGGATCTACATTCAGGGTATCATCAGATTAGAATGAAGGAAGAAGATATCCCAAAAACAACATTCCGAACTCATGAAGGCCATTATGAATTTTTGGTCATGACTTTTGCCCTTACAAATGCACCTTCTACATTACAAGGGTTGATGAATTCCATTTTCAAGCCCTTCCTTCGAAAATTTGTGTTAGTATTTTTTGATGATATACTAATCTATAGCAAGTCTTTGGAGGATCATGTGTGACATGTTGACAAGGTGCTACAACTACTAAAGGA
>ML777687.1:695218-766031 GCA_009831015.1 Picea engelmannii | reverse complement strand
TATATACAAGACTAGCACATGTGAAAGGTCTTCACTGGCAGGGCCGACCTCTCACTCTGGGTGGGTAAACCCACCTTTAATTTAATTCTGGGTCTCAATAATAACTGTTGGGGCCGACTTCTTATTCTGCCTATTACAATTGTCTGTTGACCAATCCACAAAATGGGATTTGGTCCTAATACAATTACTGACATGATTAATCCACAATGGGGATTAATCCTATGAATAAAATAAAAATAATAATAAGAATACTCTTCGCAGTTACATTATTTCAACACTCCCCCTTAACAAGAAGGGTCTTCTTCAACAGCATCAGGTGAGAGAGGTTTGCATCATCAGTGGCATCAGGAGGACAGTATCATCAATATCATCTTGAAACATTGGCTAGCACATTTGCGAGTCATCGAAAGTTTTCTTCATCGACAACATCATCATTCTCAAAAGAATGCCATCATCATCTGCATCAATATGTATCAATAAAAATGATACCTCATCACAGCACTAGGCTGGCACATCATAGTACTACGCTGGCTCAATGTCACAGCTGATAAGCTGGTAGCTCAGTGTCAGTCACATCTTGCTTTACGTTTAACAACCAGGTAAGAAGCAAGGAATCATCTTGCTTTATGTCTAACAACTAGGTCAGAAGCAAGGAATCATCTTGCTTTATGTCTAACAACTAGGTCAGAAGCAAGGAACACATCATCATCTTGCTTTATGTCTAACAATGAGGTCAGAAGCAAGGAATCATATTGCTTTACGTCTAACAACTAGGTCAGAAGCAAGGAATCACACAGCGTCTTGCTTTACGTCTAACAGCGAGGTCAGAAGCAATGACTCATCTTGCTTTACGTCTAACAGCGAGGTCAAAATCAAGGAACACACAATGTCATGCTTTATGTCTAACAGTGAGGTCAGAAGCAATGACTCATATTTCTTTACGTCTAACAGCGAGGTCAAAAGCAAGGAACACACATCATCATGCTTTACATCTAACAGCGAGGTCAGAAGCAATGACTCATCTTGCTTTACATCTAACAACGAGGTTAGAAGCAAGGAATAAATATATACTCCCCCTTTCAGGGAGGGTCCTTTCGGAGTATACCAAGCTTATCTCGAAAGTGTTCAAACTTTACATGAGATAGAGGTTTGGTCAACACATCAGCAACCTGTTCATCTGTGCTAATGTACTAGAGCTTCAAGGCTCCTCTCTCTACCATGTCGCGGATGAAATGATAGCGGATCTCTATGTGCTTCGACCTGTCGTGGAATACAGGATTCTCTGTCATCTTTATGCAGCTCTGGTTGTCACATAGAATAACGATTGCTCTCATATCCAAGTCAAATAGGCCAGTTAGCAACTTTAGAAGCCATATAGCTTCACAGCTAGCATAACATGAGACAATGTACTCTACTTCCACTGTGTTGAGAGAAATACTAGATTTCTTCCTACTCTACCACGAGATCATGGTTGATCCCAAACTGAAACATCATCTGGAAGTGCTTTTTCTGTCTGCAATGCTTCCTGCCCAATCTGCATCATTATATCCACTCAATGTGAAGTCATGATCTCCATCATAGCTGATTCCATAATCCATTGTACTTTTAAGGTACCTCATCACATGTTTTGCAGCCACTAGGTGAACACGTCTGGGCTCTACCAAAAACTGACTCAAGGTGTTCACTGCAAAACAGATGTCTGGTCTGGTGTTCGTCAGGTACATCAGCGATCCAATAATTTGTCTATACAGTGTGGCATCTATCAAGTCTGACGAAGTATCGACCAGCAGCTTTAGCTTTGCTTCCATGGATGTATTCATGGACTTACATTCTAGCATGTCGAATCTCTTTAAGATTTTGACCGTGTACTTCCCTTGGTTAAGGAAGATCCTTTCTGGACTCTGCCATACCTCAAGGCCTAAGAAGTAATGCATTAGACCAAGGTATTTCATTTCAAATTCTGGGGCAAGTCTCTTTTTACATTCAGTGATGAGATTTTCTTCTCCAGTTAAGAATAAGTCATCCACATATAGTAGTAATATTACTGGTTCATTATTCATAATTTTGAAGTAGAGATTTGAGTCTGCTTTACTCTTGGTAAAGCCTAAGCTCATCAAGAAACTGTCTATACGGCCATACCAAGATCTGGGAGCTTGCTTCAATCCGTATAAGGATTTCTTCAATCTTCAGACGTGAGACTTCCTGCCTTCAACCTCAAATCCTTGGGGTTGCTTTATATACACTTCCTCTTCGATAACACCATTCAGGAAAGTTGTATTCACGTCCATTTGGTGCATCTTCCATTTCATCTTAGCTGCAAGAGATATAATGGTTCTGATCGAAGTGTATCTGGCCACAGGAGTGAATGTCTCTTCATAGTCAATGCCTTCCTTCTGGGAAAAACCACGAGCGACAAATCTTGCTTTATATTTCTCAATACTTCCATCAGCAACATGTTTTATTTTGAAGAACCATTTTGATGATACCACATCCTTACTTTTTGGTCTGGGAACTATTTCCCATACATCATTCTTTATTATGGATTGGTATTCCTCTGTCATGGCATCTACCCATTCCTTCTTTTGAATGGCTTCTTCAAATCATGTAGGTTCTTCATCAAGTAGATTGCACATCAAAGCCATGTAACTGGAGAATGGCTTTGGTCTTTTCACCTGTCTCAAGATTCCTTCTGGAACACCATAGTTCTCTCCATCTTGAATAAGATCTCTTGCCCAAGTAGGATTTCTTTTATGGGAGAAGGTCATTTGAGGAGGTTCTTGAACTTATATTATATCATGATCTTCAGGAGTCTCCTCATCAGGGGAAGTTACAACTTCCCTTACACGTTCTGCAGTTCTGGGAACTTCCCTCACAGATTCTGCAATCCTGGGATTTACAGGCTCCTCTTCATATACTTCTTCAAGCTGGAATCTTCTTGATTTCTTAAGTGTTGCTTCTTCATCAAAGGTCACGTCCCTGCTGATTTCAATATGGCGGTGACAAGGTATGTAGATTCTAAAGGCCTTGGAGACCTCATAGTATCCCACAAATATTCCCTTCTTTCCGGAGGGTTCCAACTTGTTTCTTTTCTCTTTTGGTATATGAATAAACACTAGACAGCCAAATATTTTGAGATGGCTTACCTCTGGCTTCTTTCCTATGAACATCTCTTCCGGGGTCTTGAACCCAAGTGCACTATGGGATAATCGATTCTGCACATAAACAACTGCCATTGTTGCTTCTGCCCATAACCATATAGGAAGATCCTGATCGTGAATCATGGTCTTTACAGCTTCCATAATTGTTCTATTCTTCCTTTCAGCTACACCGTTTTGTTGGGGATTATAGGGAGTAGTGAGTTCCCTCTTGATCCCAACATCTCTGAAGAATTTTACGAACTCCTTTGAGGTATATTCTCCTCCATTATCTAGCCTGAGTATCTTAATCTTTCTTTCAGAAAGATTCTCTATTAAGGCTTTGAATTCCTTGAATTTACTCAATACTTCATCTTTAGATTTTAAGAAATATATCCAGGTCTTACGAGAATAGTCATCAATAAATGATACATAGTATACATACCCACTAATGGAGGATGATGGCATTGGGCCACACACGTTTGAATGAATGAGTTCCAATACTCCTTCTGCTTTGCTATCCCTCTTTGGAAAAGGGTTATTGATATTCTTCCCTTGCGCACATCCATTGCATATGCCTTCTTGATCAACCTTGAGTTCTGGTAAACCTATGACAACTTTGCATATGTATGGTAGCACCTTGTAGTTGATGTGGGCCAATATTCTATGCCAAAGTTCACATGAGTTTTCAATGGTATGGGTCATGGCAGTTTCTGGGTGACCCTTCAGCTTATATAAGCCATTTTCTTCACTTTTGATGACAATTTCTTCATTTAAGGTTTCTCCTTTAGCCCACATAAGAACTTCTCCATCTATGAAGGCAAATCTATAGCCTTTCTTCTCTAAAGCTGATATGGAGAGTAAGTTCTTCTTTAAGCCCGGTACATAGAGTACGTCCTTCATTGTTATTGAGTTTTCTGAATCTAGCTTGTAGTTTGATTCTCCTACTCCCTTGATGGGATGTTGATAATCATCTCCAAGAGTCACTCTCTGAGAAAACTTATTTTCTTAAATACACAAGAGAGTATTTTTCTTACCCGTCATATGTTTTGATGCACCGCTATCAATGAGCCATGTGTCCTCTCCAGGTGATATAGATCCTGAGAGAGATGATATCAAGACATGGTCCTTAATCATATTCATAGGTGGTTCTTCATCTTCGGCTATGTGAGCATGTTGCCTTTTGTGCTTCCTCTTGTATTCTTCTCTTCTGACTGGACAAGAATTCGCCTTGTGTCCCATCTTATCACAATGATAGCATTGTATAGATGAGAGATCTCGTCCCTTGCGTTGTCCTTTCTTCTGAAAATTTCTTGGATGAGATTCTTGGTTGTTGAATTTGTTTGATGGTTGAGGTTCTCTATGAGATTCCATTTTGAAGTAGGGTTTCTTCCTTCCTCCTTTTGTATGAGTAGCTAGGGCTTGATCATCATCCCTTGCTAGTAGTGCTTCACAATTGGCTACCCTTGTCTCTTCTTGGATGCATTCTTCTCATAGGCTCTCAAACTATAGTTTCTCCTTTATGGCACATATCGTCTGGATGAAAGAATCCAAAGGTCTTGTGAGACCATTTAGGTCCATCATTATGAATTCATCTTCATCGATGGTGTCTCCAATCGCTTTTAACTGTTCTTTTATTTCTGATATTCGGGAGAAATATTCTTGAATCATTTCTCCTTTCTGCATCTTGGTATTCTTCAATTGAGATCTTAGATTCATCATTTGATTGATGTTCTTTCCTTCATATAGCTTTCTTATAGAGTCAAACATCTCCTTCAGAGTTTTCTTGGATGATACACATGGGATCAGGTGGTCTTTGATTGAATCTGCAATGATTCTTTAAGCCATGATTGAGTCCTTCTGATGCTTCCCTTTCTCTACGACATCTTCAGGTTCCTCCACTTATTCTTTGATAAATTTTGCTAGGTCATTCTCTACAAGGATCAGAACGATTCTATACTTCCAGGCATGGAAGTTGTCTATGCCTTCTAGTTTCTCAACAAGCTTTGTTCTTGCAGACATCTTGTACTTGAGGCTACGAAAAATGACCAAAAAATGAAAATGCTTAAAATCAAATTTTGACTTTACCAGGAGGTGCACTTGGGTGAGGCAAGTAGCTTGGTGTACTTGGATCTGAGAAAATCCAATTTTTACCCCTTCAAAACTGATTTGCGGATTTCTGGGCTGGTGCTTCTGGTACTTCTGGTACTCTGGTACTTCTGGTACTTATGGTACTGGTTTTCTGGTACTTCTGGTACTTTTGTGAAACTAGGGTTTCACTTTGCGGAAGATCCAACCACTGAAAAGGTGCGCTCTAAGTGCCAAAATGATCCTTGGGGGAGGGAACAACTTTCTAGGTGGTTTTAGGGCTGAAAAGATTCACTTTTGCAAAAACCCTAATTTGCAGGTACTACAACAGTGACGTTTTTCTCTTGTGAAATATGCTTACTTCAGGTTGGCTTTGATACCATGTTAATGTTTATGCCATTATTATAGTTCTTTTCATTTAAATAGATAAGAGAAACATAAGAACAAGATCACTAAGAAATACACATTCACAAGAGACACAACATTTATCCTAGGAAACCCTCTAGGGGAAGAAAACCAAACAAAAACTTCCTTATCATAAATTGTTAATACAATGTTCAAGAGATAACTCAAACCAATACAGATAGTCCTCTCCCAAAGATGCGCCACTATTCTCCTTCTCTCTCACTGGTAAGTTGCATCTTGCCTCTTAAGAATGAGCAAGTGTGTTGTGTGATAAAGTGAGGCACTAGCCTCTCTATATATACAAGACTAACATGTGTGAAAGGTCTTCACTGGCAGGGCCGACCTCTCACTCTGGATGGGTAAACCCACCTTTAATTTAATTCTGGGTCTTGATAATAACTGTTGGGGCCAACTTCTTATTTTGCCTATTACAATTGTTTGTTGACCAATCCGCAAGAGGGGATTTGGTCCTAATACAATTACCGACGTGATTAATCCACAATGGGGATTAATCCTATGAATAAAATAACAATAATAATAATAATACTCTTCGCAGTTACATTATTTCAACAACAGTGACCCTTATGAAATTCTTTGATGATCTTCTCAATTTCTTCTTCCAACAAACAGCTCAACAAAATTCCCCCTAGATCTTTCCAATATAGACATTGATTTACTATACAAAACTTTGTTTCTTTCAATTTCAAGAATCTCGCTTTTGTTTTACTCAATTCAGGAGGAGCCTACAGATTTCTCAATACATAAATGATGTTTGCATACCATGGGGAGTCAAGAAACTTTTGGGATATCTAAGGAGTTCTCTCTTCCTCTGCACCTGTTGACAAGTCAGCCATGAAATTTATTCCTAAGAGTTCACAATTGGTCTGTGCCATCAGCTTCACAAGCCCTTGTCCCTTGATCAACTTGGTGGGTTTGATCTCAAGGTCATATTCTAACAACACTTCTATCCATTTACCCATCTTTCCTTCGGGATCAAGTTGGGTTAAGATGTCTTTCACAAAGCTACTAGGCACATAAGCAGTAGTATGGGAATGCAAGATGTAAACTCTGAATTATTTCAAGGCCTTGACTAGTGCATATGCTTGCTTCTCCATGATATCATATTTCAAAGGGGAATCTCTCAATGTCTTGTTGTAATATGCTATGGGATTCTCAAAATTATGCTCATCTTTCTGTAGTAAAACACTAGCAATTGTGTGCTCTGAGGCAAAAGATAACAATATGAAGTCCTTTTCAAAATTAGGGTTGGCCAGTACTGGAGGCTTGGTCAATGCCACTTTGATGTCTTCAAAGGATTTTTTGGCCTCAGGGGTCCACTTTATTTCATTTCCTTTATTGAGCATGTTGGTAATATACTTTATGATCTCAGCCAAGTTGGGGATAAACATTCTCAGAAAATTTTCTTTTCCCAAGAAATATTGTACCTCTTTTTTGCTTATGGGCATGCTAATTTTTAGGATTCCCTCAACTCTGTTGGGATCTACCTTTATTCCCTTTTTTGAAATAATGTGACCCAACAACTTTCCTTCTTCCATAGAGAAATTTGACTTCTTGGGGTTTAATGAAATTATGAACTTTCTGCACTTCTGAAATTCCCTTCTTAGATGTTTGAGGTGTTCTTCATCCGAAACAGAGTACACAGTGACATCATCTAGGTAGATAACAATGAATTTGTATTTTTCATCAGCGAAAGCTATGTCCATATCTCTTTGAAATGTTTCCCCTACATTCATGAGCCCAAAAGGCATGTTGGCATACATGAATGCTCCCCATGGAGTTGTGAGCACTGTCTTTTCTTGATCATCACGGTGCACCATAATCTGATTGTATCCAGAGAAGCCATCCAACATTGACATTTTCTGAGAACCCACCAATTTCTGTAAAATGTGATCCATCTTAGGCAGTGGGTGGATATCTTTTAGAGATACTCTGTTCAAATTTTTGAAATCCACACACGACCTGATTTATCCACTCTTTTTTCTTACTAGCACCAGATTTGCAAGTCATTTAGAAAACCTCAGGGATACTATGATCTTGGTTTCAAATAGCTTCTTTACCTCTTTCTCAATCAAGGGAAGCAACAAAGGGCTTATCCTACTTAATTTATGTTTGAAAGGTTTGTGATCTTCTTTGACTGGGATCACATGTTGGATTATACCAGTGTCATAAACATTCAGATCATCATAGCTCCAGGCAAAAACATCAGGGAACTCTTTCATCAATTTGACATATTTCTCCTTGACTTCAAGGTTAAGTGTTCTTGACATCTTGATGATCTTGGGATCCTCCTGAGTCCCAATATTGCAATCTTCTACATCCCCTTCGTTTACAGTGATTTTTGGACTTCTGGCCACGTCATTATTATCAAATATTTTCTCCAATGGGACCATACCCTTGGGAATGATGTCGCTTTTTAGCTGGAGTATGTCTCTGCCTGTAATCTGATTGTTCGAAGTACCCATCCTTGGTGAAAGAAGCTACATCTACCTCTTCATCAGGGATGATTTTAAGGATAGAAATTTATTTTAAAATGTAGAAACCTTGGCGAATCTTACTAATTCTTCATATGCCAATTATAAATGATTGGCGATATTTTTGTAAAAATATTCAAATTTCTAAGGATTTTATATATTTTTTGTAATTTTTTGGCGATTTTTAAGGTAAAATAATTTTATCCTATAGAATTTGGGCGAATCATTTTTAAAATAGTGAATCTCGTTTTTGGAAAAACCATGGAAAATTAGCCCATGAGCGAAATTTAGCCCCTAAAATCATCCATGCTCTTCATAATAGTATTCTTCATCATGTTCAGATTCTCAAATTCATTCTCCATCTTGAGGAAGCTTTCTATTTGTTTGTCATCTTCAAAAACCTATCAGTACTAAATATTATTTGGTATTGATGGCTTGTATTTGACCTCAATCTCATATTTTTTGTTAGGGAAGATTGTAACCTTGAAAACTGTTGCTGAAGTGGCCAAGGCATCAACAATATGATTCTTTTCTCTCGGAATTGTTGAAAGATTATATTCTGGAAATTTCTCAAGGAGATCTAGCACTAGGTTCCTATATGCCCTCAATCTGGGATGCTTTGCTTGGTATATGCCTTTGATTTGATTGATAATTAGCTCAGAGTCTCCATGTACAACTATTCTTTTGGCACCCAATTCTTTCAAAACCTTCAACCCCAATATTAATGATTCATATTCGGCCATGTTATTCGTGCACTCAAAAACAAGTTTGTAAGAACACAATTTTGAATATCCTTTGGGGTGATTGATCCATACACCAGCCCCTACTCCTTCTCTGCAGGAAGATCCATCGAAACTCATATTCCATATCTAATCTTCTATGTTATCCTGCAGCTCTGAAAAATTATCAATCTATTGATCAGATCTCTCTTTTTCAGCCATATCAATTTCCGGCTCTTTCTCTTCAAAACATAGGTCATTGAAGAAAATGGAAGACCCCGACTCGGTTTCCACGGAGTAGATGGGATGATTAATTGGTTGTGACTTGTTGTTGACCATGTATTTAAGAAAAACCTCTTTGTACAACCTTTTGTCTTGACCAAAGACAGGGATGGTGGCATATGACATGTCCATCTGGAGAGTTTCCTTTAATTTTGCAGCACATGACCTAGATAACAGCATGCCAAACTTGGGAGGAATATCAGCAACCACTACATCCATAACCTTGTTCTTTGCTGGGATTTTTGCTAAAGATACCACCAGATCTTTGATAATACCAAGGCACTTCACCTTCTTGGAATCAAAAGAGAACAAGTCTTTGTAAGGCCTTGTGATGTCTAGGCCTAGTTGGTCCATGACCACCTTGGGCATCAGGTTATGAGATGCTCCTAAATCCATCATGGCATTGTGCAGAGTCATATCATGTATTTTTAGGCTGACATAGAAAGGGGGGACTTCTTCATTATCATTATTTTCCTCTACTCGTGGTCCAAAAAAGATGGCAGGGTGATGATCTTGTATGTTTAGGGTATCAGAAGTTTGTTCCATCTTAAGCATCTTGATAATCTGATTTCTATATTCGTTGTTCTTGATTAATTTATTGAATGGTACAGAAATTTTAATCTTGGCCATCTCACTTTCAAAATTAGAGGATGAGGTTTTCTCTACCTCTTTGGTGACTGTTTCTTTCCTTGCTTCTAGTATTATCTTTTGGGGCTCTCCTTTCTGATTTCCTTTGTCTACAGTACCTTTTGCAGCAAAATCCTTTTTGGGATGACTTGAAGAGTGTATGTTACTCTGAGCTTCTTTGGTGGGGTTTCCTTTTGGAGGATTTCCTTTTGGAGGGTTTTTAGGCACTCTCTGATTTTGAAGATTGTATTGTCTCTTGAATTGCATGATGGCATCCTGCAATCCTGCTTGAAAATATTCCCTTTCTACCGATAATCTTTCCTCCTCATATTGCATGAAGATCTCATTTGCATCCATGAACTGTCATGCTCTTCTTTAGTCAAAAACACCTATGTTTCTTTATGATCACAGCAGTTCATGTTGTCTTCAAAATATCCATCATAATTCTCATTCACATAGTTATTTTGAAAAGGAGGCCTTATTTGCTAGTCCCCCTAATTCCCTTGATTTCTCTGATCTCCCCGATTCCCCTGATTTCCTTAATGCCCTTGATTTCCTTGATTTCTTTCTCTGATTTGTGGGATTGCTAGTCTTCTCTAATTTCTTTGTGGTCCATCGGCCTGTTCTCTGGAGTTAGGCTTATTATCTAAGGTCATTCTTTCCATCATTTTCTCCATGGTTTTCATCATCATTTCAAACCTTTCTTCTGATGTTTGTGAGGTTGAAGGTTGTGCCTTATCTTGAGCTCTTTTCATATCCCTGTCAGAGTCAGCTTTTATATTTCCTGAGGCCATTAGATTCACTTCAACCTCTATGGAATCAGTCATCATATCATCTAATGAAGCAAATCTTCATTCTCTCAATAACAAAGCAAAATCACTTTCAAAAGAATCAACATATTTGAGTTGAGCGGCTTTAGGGGGGGGCTTTAACTCAGTAGGAATCACATTATAAACCTTTACAAATATGGTTGAAAACTCCTGCATCGTTTCGTTAGGTGACCTCTTCATGTTGTTATACTGAGTTAAAAAATGAAGGGGCTTCTTCTTGTTGCCCTATTTTGTGACAAAATTGGTTTCAAAGGCCTCAAAATTTATGATACTAGTTGTTGGAAGAGCTCTGAACCACTTCCTCACTTCTCCCGCAAGGCTTTGTGCAAACAGTCTCATTTTTGCATCTTTGAAATCTACTTCTTCCAAGTCTATAAATTCATTAAACCAGTTTAGATGTTTATGAATTGATATGCTACCTTCAGCATCATACAGTTTAATCCTTAAATTATACTCTCGAGGTAAATCATGTAGCTGAGCGGGCGAGAGGATCAAATCTAGCTTCCATGGTTGTTGTGAGGGGTCGAAGTGGCTCTTGGTTCTAAGTGTGAATCATTATGGGCTTCGCAGATGCAGCTAAAATCAAATCTTGTAATCTCTTTTCGTTAAAGATGATCTCGCTCAAATAAGATTCATATTTAGTTATGAACAGATTTTGCTCAAATTTTTCATCAAACTCAAGGTCTGCAATGCTCGTCACTCCATCCGTGGGTAAGGATAGATATCGCTCAAAACGGAGCACTGGGGTTAAGTTCTTTTCTTTTCTTTTATGTACAAGCTTTTTAGGATCAAACACAGGGATTGCAGCTTCTAGGTCTGGGTTTCTCCTAGTGTGAATTCTCTTGGGAGACAGGATTTCTAGCTCACACAACTTAGTGCAACTGGTCTCTTGGTAATGGAGTCACCAAGGCGAAAAAATTCTCAACCAATAAGGTATTTGATCCACTGTCACCCTTAGGGATCAAAACTAAAGCTTTAAGTCGTTCTTCTCCCAGGGAATATTTCTCTTTCGTTCCATGGAAACGACGCCAGAATGTTAGCACTTTGTAAATTTTGTCCGACTGATAGACAAATGACAAAGGTAAATGTTTCAACCAACTTTAGAGCTGGGTACTAGCATGCTCAGCTCAGAGAGGGCTCTCTTGTGTCACTTGATATTTATTTGGCAATCGATGGCTAGGTTTAGTTTGTTTTGGTGGGCTTTTATAAACTTGTTGGCAAGGAAGGGGAGGGACACTTAGGGATATGGAGTCAAAATTCTGAAAGTGAATGAAAACAATGACTGGACGATAGAACTCTCTAGAGGATAAAGGCTAAATGAGGCAATGAATCTGAGTCATAAATTGTATTTAAGTAGGGTGTAAGAGGAAGGAGAAAACAAATAACTGCATCCGAGCATTACTGAAATGAATTCTGAATTAGCTAGGAAGAAAATTACACATTTTAAATTGCTTAAGCCGAGAGCATCACAAGATGAATTATGGGCCTTTAAACTCTCTAATTTAAATAGAAGAAAATGTAAATGGACTTAAATAACACAGGAAATATATACAATGAAAGGAGACAAAACTCATATCACCACCATTAGAATCGTTTCATAGAGACTTCAAAATCTTATGCATGTGTGTTCAATTCAGCTCCAGAAAATTACAATTGAGTTCAGAAACAACTAAAAGGTGCCCTTGCACTTCTGCCAACATTAATTCATTCAGAAATTCTATCATTTATATAATTCGATTACAATGGTTGAACTGAAATGTTTCAGCTTCTAAAACCAACTACAATAATTTCAACTGAGTATTGGGATGTGAACCGATTTACAATGATTAAACAAAAATGTTTCATAAACTAACGACTTGTTTTTCTTACTGTTCGGCTTTTGTCTACACCATTTGTCCCACTTGGTTTTCTATTGAATACACCAATCTGGTGACACTTGGAGGCTATTTCTTGGTTCCTGGAAAATTGCACTTTGTCTTACCTAGCTGCACTATCTCTTTCCACTATAAGTCAGAAGGGATCTCGTAATCCATCATTTCCTTTATCGGGATCTCCTGGTCAATGCAAGTGGCGTAAGTCATGGTTGGAAGCCCCATCTTCGTTGTCTTGAATTGGTTTAAGATCTGAAAATCTATGGTCAAATATTCCACCAAATTTGTCCCCTTCGAGTTCTCCTCCAAGATTTCAAACTTGGAGTGATCCATTCTACATTCGGCGGGGTGAGAGTTGTACTCCTCCTGGTCATACAATTTCCCTTTTCCATCCCAAAATGATAGGAGGCCTTTAACGAACAACTCTTCAAATATATCTTTGAATTCTTGTATGCTCTGCTCCATCTGCATGGCCTTAGTCTAGACTGATTTAAGAAGATTACGCTTGGCAATGACCCTCCTGGCCCAAATGATCATCGTGGTCATGTATTTGACCCCGATTGTCTAAAGTTCAGAAGTGGGAATGGAATTTAGCAGATTTAAAGCATTTTGGGCCCACTCTGAAGGTTTCTTTGCTAGTGTCTCACCTACAACAGTGCATCTGCTCCTGGCTGTGATAGCCATGTTATCTTTGTCATCGATGAAATTCAAGTATACCCTGAACTTAGCAACTTCAGCAACAATAGAGTCCCAAATGACATGTTTGGCCCCCTGCAATAGTCCTTTTCCTTTCAACCTTGTCTTCAACTTTTCTATTGTTTCATGTAAAGCTTGATTCTCTTTCTGGAACTGGGCCATATTTTCATCCTTTATCTTTATTTCTTGTTGCAACTTTCCTATGTCTCCCTTAAGGCTCTTGATTTTTTCTGCATTCAGGTTAACTTGGGACATAGCCTGAACCAATCCATCAGTGCTTTGCTTCATTCCTGTAGTAGGAGGTACAACAACAACCATGTTTGATGCTCCTATCTTCCCTTGTGACCAATTTACCTTTCCCTTCTCCAGTTGCAACACTTTGGCCTTGTAATTCAATGCTTCTTGTCGAAATGTCTCTTTCTCTTTCTCTATAGAAGTTAGCTCTGTTGTTTGTGGATGCTATGTGGTAGACATATTTAGCCTTTTCTCCATGCTTTGAATCATCTTGTCTTTCTCTTCTAAAGAATATTTCACCCCCTGAGGGCCTTCAGATTCTAATCTCTTGACTTGAGTCTGCCAAGCTCTGTTGGATTCTTTTTCTTGTCTCAACTGTCCCTCCAGCTTAAGTGCATGAGTTGTCAACCTTGAAACCTTTAAGCTCAGACCTAGGTAGTCTAAATACAACATGTCACTGGTGTTTCTATGGAATTTCACCTTGTCTGGGGCACTAATATTTTCATAATGCAGCTTGACCTCAAACACTTTATCATCATCTGCAATTGCTATGTTGAGTGTCTTCTTCTCAATATCTCTGACTGAGAACAAAGAAGACCTATGTTGAGAAATCTTTTCCACCTCAAGTATCAACTCCATTATTTCACTCATGGCCAAGCTTCCTTTCACAGCATACTTCTTTTCTAAATCCTCTTTAGATTGGTAGACTGCTCCAGGTGCTTTATCAAAAATGTGTTTTTTGTTGTTGAAATATCTTGAGTTGCATTCACTTTGGGGAATGCTTCTTTTACCAACTTCTTCCTTGTTGGTGCCACTCTCCACCATATCCATACTTATTTTCTCCTTAGGATATTCTTCCTCCATATCTACTATCTGTGGGGATTGTTTGATCTTTATCTTCTTGGGATCATTTTGTTGACTACTAGTGCCTAGGGCCTCCGAACTGCTTCTCTTGGTGTAGACAGTTAATTTGGGGACTTGGAATGCCAGATTCTGAGGGGTTTGTTGTGTCCAAGTCTGTTGTAGGGTTGGCCCCACTTGATGTTCCTGAGCAAGCTGCAAGGTGCTTCCATGTCAGCAAAGGTTTCCAAATTAACCAATTTGTCAAAACCTTCCACATACTCATGTTCATAAGGGTCGTGTTTGCTCATCAATCTTTTGTTAAATATGCCCTGATGTGGATCATATTTTATCCCTTGTAGATGTGCAAATTCAAACTCCTTGAGTTTGGCATGGATTTGAGGTAAGCAAGATATAGACTTCACAACAAATGGTCCTATGATGAAATGAAATTCCAGGTTGGACGCCTTGTGCATTTTTAGGAAATGCTTTGTCTATGAGATGATTCTTTGCTTGATGAACTCCAGGGAAAAAACTGTGGGTTTCAAAAAGATAAGAAGAATATAAGGTGCCTCTTGGTACTCATATACCCAAATTATTGTAGAGTGCATGAACAACAACCAATCTCCTACTTTGTTTTCTGAGTTTGGTTGTAAGTAACTTTGCATGTCCTCCAGGACTTTTGGTAGGCTAGTGTTGAAGACCAAGTTGTAAACTCTCGACATGATCTTATTTATGAAAATGAGCATTGTCATTCTTTTGCATTCTATGGAGATGAATGTTGCTTCATGGAAATTTTTCTTGTTTGTCTCCAGGAACATTTTCAAAAAGCATGTGTAATACCTGAAGTGCCTTAGTGATTGGAAGTTCACTAGTAGTTTGTGTACATTATCAGTTATGAATTTATCAAAACTGATACTGACTGACTGAATGGATTTTGACTGGAAAAAGGTTAACAAAAAACCTAACATGACCTCCACTACATATTTGTCATTATCTAGACCTAAAATCTGATTGAGTATGGAACAGGACCACTGGATCTCGATAACCATGGAATTTACATTCATTGGCAGTAACAGACTCTCAGAATATTGCTTGGGTTTCACAATTGTCTGCAAAAATAGGTTTTTGACCTTGGGGGGACATTCCCTGTATACTGTTCCTATATTTTCTTCATCGAAGGGTTCAGACATTGTGGAACGGGACTTTGGTATGTCGAGGGTATATCGAATAGATGGTTAATCTATTCTACACAGGACCTCCGACCCTAACCTATTTAAAATGACCCTCTCTTCCTGTGAATATTGTTCAACACACCATCCTATGAACTCTGGGAAAGGGAATGCGATTTCGACATCATAAGGGACTATGGAGGCTTGGACCACTTCGAGAAAGGGTATTTGTCTCCATATATGATCTGACAAATTGTCTCTGAACACATAAATAGGTGAAACAGTTATTATGGTGTCAAACACATCAGAGTCCCTGTCAATTAGGGCTTCTTCGTTTGGTGGGGGATATTGCTCTGTTACAGACAAAATGATAGGATCCATGATGATGATGAAAAATACCTACGAATGAGCGAAAGATGCATGAATTTGGTGCACTATTGAGCTTAGTCTCGACTGGAGCAGTCGTGCCACTTTTACCGTTCAAATGATTAGAAAAATCATAAAATAATGACAAGGGTCACCCTCCTTATATATGCCTCCCGATATCAAGGATGAAGCAAAGCGGTTTGGGGTAGACCATTTTTCGCCCCGATATGCATCTGGTGACGCCACATGGTCATGGGACGAAACCACGATATTTTCATCGGCTCGCTTTCAAATAATTAAACCCCACGTTAGTTATCCAATCAATATGGTTGTTGACCGTCATTTGTGGTGCCTGAGATCTGTGACTTGTCGGGTCCCATCAACCTCATGCCTCCACTAGATTTATCCTTGTCCCACTAGATGTGGCCACAACCGTCAGTTTATCGCATCTCTACACTGGTTTAGCCCCTCCCTAAGTACCGAGACTTGGATTCCATAAAAAATTGTTATGGTGATAACACCTCCCTCCCGCCTCCATGAGTTGGATTTTATGATTTCTTATGATGTGATGCATGCTCTAACTCATAATATTATTGTGCTTGACTTATCCTTTTTATGGTTTATGATGAAGCATAGAGGTAGATCGTATGATATATTGCTAAGATGGTTTCACTGGTTGTATGATTATACCTAGAATTCAATTTATTGATCAGAATAGGTAGGTAGGTAGGCATTCGCATCTTTCATTTCATTATATATTTATATATATTGAATATTGCATATCATGGTAGTATAGTTTGCATTTTTCTTAGATATATTTTCATACATGCATATCATTTACATGTTCCTTTTCTTTGCATATTGCATCATTGCTATGTCATATTTACACACTTCCATTAACATGTTAGAATATAATTTTCTTTTCAGGATTTACTTTTGGATTTTCATCATTTTTCATAAGAACAAGGGGTGATAACACCACCCTAGGTACTCTAAAAAATTTCTTGAGTGTGTAGGCACAGGTCATACCAAAGATGTTGACATTGTCATGTGCTCTACAGTGAGAACATATCCTCAAGTAGGAGCTTGATCTTACCCCATCGCACTAGGGGTAACTATGGAGATCATGTCTCAAGGCCCACAGGTAGAAAACATGGAGTGTAAAGAACCAGATTGACTAGCATAGCCTCGTAGGGCCCCTCCTATTTATTGATGCACCATCATACGTCACCAGCAACAGAGAAGCATCCATCGCACCGACTTGGCCCCAGAGGACAATAGGTCTTTCTTCATGAGGTAATAATTCATGTGTCATGGTAAGTATCACTATAATAATTGAAGCATTTGAACATGTTGCAAATAATT
This sequence comes from Picea engelmannii, assembly GCA_009831015.1. Lineage (NCBI taxonomy): Eukaryota > Viridiplantae > Streptophyta > Pinopsida > Pinales > Pinaceae > Picea > Picea engelmannii. The sequence continues at coordinate 748,910 of ML777687.1, read as the reverse complement.
CTTTCTTGATTACAAAACGTTTGCTTGGAAATTATACTATTTTCCTTATTTAACCCTAGTGCGTGTCATTTTGTCCTAATAAGTTGGTCACCCTTGGGGATAGGGTGTTACTGGGGGGTTCCTTGAAGAGTCATTGTCCATTCCCAATCATACTTATCACCCTCCATTCTCTTTCCATTTTGTTTCCTCATCTTTTGGGATTTTTGGGTGTACTAACCCAAGAAGGGATTGTACCTTATTTCATGGGAAAGGGCTGAAGGCCTAGAGAGAAATGTAGCTGGAAAAACATAAAATCCAATCATGAACCTTATAGAATCTCGCCTAGGGATCCCAAGAGAAATGAAATGCTTCTCACAAGAAAAATAAGGGACCCGTAAGATAATTAATGCAAACTAATATTCATGGAAACCATAGTAGAGCATTTTCGAGCTATGCATTTCCTTTTAGTGCCCATTATTGGCTTCAACCTAGGAAAGCATGTTGTCCAAGGTAGAGTAATGTGTGGTCAATGTTTTTCATGCTTAGGTAGAAGTCCCACACATTGTCTTCAACTTGGAAATTTACAAATAATTTAATAGCAAGAGAATGGGCTTGGAAAAAGGTTGCATTTAAAATGAAGGTGCAACACACCCTCTACAAAGGAACCCATAAATGAAACAATATGAACCCTTGTATGTCATGAACCCCATGCCCAAATTTTTACCCCATTCGAACTCAAACCCATACATGACTTAGATTGGTTTCTCTTGGGAAACACCTTTTACTCGGGGATTGATTAAACCAATAGGATGTCTTGACACCCCTCCCACACCTAAATTTCACAAATTGTATAACGTCTTTGAGAATTTGTTTAGTTTGAAAAGAGGGGTTTGATGCACAAGTTCAAGTGGTTTGATTATTAGATGTGGCTTACTTGGCATGAATATTGCAACTCATGTACCCTTCGAGGGTGTTGATTTTTCAATAAGTTAGGTTAAGCATGAAGTTCATTCCATTTTAGCATTTAACCATAACCATAAAATGTTGCAGAAACCAAGATCACAAGAAGAAGCACCATGCACAAGAACACAAGATGTGTCCTGGGAAACCCTTCTCAACAAGGGAAGAAAACCCAGTTAAATCCTTTGCTATATTCTTCAAGAGAAATACCTTCACCACCAAGATAAACCCTAGCACATAAGAAGGTGCTCAAACCCTAGAACTCTAGCGCCCAAGAGAGGTGCGCACTTTTACCAAAGAAGTGTACCTACTGAAATTTCCAAACTCAAATGAAAGATATATTTTCTCAAAGGGGAATTTACCTTTACTTATACTAACCTAATCCTATCCACAAAAGTGTCTATTTTCTCAACAGGGCCAACCTCTCTAATTCACATTATAATTAATATTAACTAGATTAATTATCTTTTACACTTATTATTAATCACATTAAGGTGGGGCCGAGCTATACCCTTTACATAACAATTAGGGTTACAGGTAGGTCTGACTCTTGAACAATATATAGAAAGGGATCTGATACACCTACTAGTGCTCATCCACTAGGGGCACATCCATAGGGATGTCATATCTCTGGCTCATTCCATTACACAGAAGAACTAGATCTTTACACATTCACTTGTGCTCATCCACAGGGACATCCACTCTACAGATCTTCTTTTCCACTGCCTCACACAGGAGAATCATCTGGAGTATTCTCATCAACTCTATTGCTCAGAGGAGGCTAATACATCATCTTCATTTCTGTTCACATGACGATGCACCCAGCACTTTAAGATTTCACACGTTCACTTTCTGCTCAGCCACAGGCACGTCTAACTCAATAGATCACCTTTCCCACTGGATAATCATCTGGAGTTATTATCAACTCTCTAAATGGAGGAGTTCATCTCTACGTTCCAGCTCTGTCTCAGGAAGGAACCACGTACCCTTATTTAGGGGCTTTTGCTCAGCTTTGTAAGCTGAGAAAAAGACTCACATAGTTGCAATGATCCACATCTCACAATTTTTTAAGCTAGAGAATGTCTCACATAGTTGCAATCATCAAAACTCCCTCTCAGCTAAGGAGTCATTCTTCATCATGCCAAGTCTCACATGGATGTACTCTGAATTTTGTCTTGGTTGGAGTCATCAATACTCCCTCTCAACTAGGAAGGCATTCTTCACTAGGTTAGTTTGGTGAAGATGTCTGAAATCTTCTCATGTGTAGGAAGGTAATGTATGTGTATGATTTTCCTCTGCATCATATCTCTGATATAAGGATATTTCATCTCATCGTGTTTGATCCATCAGGAAACATTGGGTTCTTAAGGATATTTACACACGTCTTTTGGCTATCATCATAGGATTCATCTCATGGTCAAGTAAATATGTCAAAAGCTTGTGAAGCCACATTACTTCGCACACTCGATGCTATATATTATGCCTCTGCGGTACTCAAGACCACAGAGTTTTGTTTCTTGTTGCTTTAGGAAACCATGGAAAACTTCACGGTAGAACATCAACTGGATGTGCTCTTCCAGTCCACTATACTTTCTGCTCAATCTGAATTGACATATCTTGCAAACTTCAGTTCACACTCGAGGCATATCTCAGGCATATCCAATTGTGCCTTGTATGTATCTCAATACATGTTTTGTTGTTGTCTAGTGTGTCTTTCTCAGTTGACTCATGAAATTCTTGAAATATTGTAACAACAAAGAGTATTCTATTTATTTTTGATGTATTATTCATTAGATTAATCCCCTTTTGTGGATTGATCATGTCGGGCATTATAAATGACCAAATCCCCTTTTGCGGATTGGTCAAACCCTAATTATAATAAGCGGAATGAGAAGTCATCCCCCAGAATTAATTAAGGTGGTTCTAACCACCCAGAAAGAGAAGTCAGCCCTGCCAGTGAAAAGACACTTCGTTTTAGCTCATGCCAGATTCTATAAATAAAGGAGGCTAGTGCCTCATTTGTTCACTTACTCACTTGTTCATCAAAGCACAAGTTTGGAGCTGCAATTGGATAAGAAGGAAGAGAGAGAGAGGTGCACTACTTGGGAGAGGAATTTCTATAGTGTTTGGTTTATTCTCTTGGCATTGTATTGGCTATCTATATTAAGGAAGTTCTTGTTGGATTTTCTCCCCCGTGAGGGTTTCCCAGGATAAATGATGTGTCTCTTGTGATTGAGTTTTTCTCAGTGATCTTATCTATGTTATGGCTATATAGTGAATTGAAAATAAACCTAATAATAGCTTAAACTCTAACATGGTATCACAGCTAAGTTGAAGAGAGAATCTTTCACAAGAAGAAGAAAAATGTCATTATTGTCGTACATGAAAATTAGGGCTTTTATTGAAGAGGAATTTAAGTCCAAAATCCATCTAGAAAAGTGTGCCCTTCCTCAAGGAACTCTTTGGCACATTCAGTGCACCTTTTCAGTGGATAGAACTCCCGGAAAGTGAAACCCTAGTTTTCACCGGTACCAGAAATACCAGAAAACCAGAAGCACCAGAATTACCAGAAGTACTAGAAAACCAAAAGCACTAGTCCATAAATCTGTTGGTCAAGTTTGAGGGGGTAAAATTTGGGTTTTCAGAAATCTGACTGCACTAGCTTACTCACCTTAACTCATCGCATCTATCCCTTCGATCAGAATTTCAAATTTTGAAATTTGAAAAATTAGGGTTTGCTCATAAAACCCTAAGTTGCAGTTGTAGTTGCAGTTTCAGAATCAGTTACAGTATCAATTGTAGTTGCAGTATCAGTTGCAGTACCAGTTTCACTCACCCTTGAAGTTTTAAAAGGGGTTGGTAATTATTATCGATGCTACCAGATGGTTCCACTACCTGCAAATGCTATATGAGGTATGTACTCACATATGTTTAAATTGTTGAGCTTTAAAGGGTATTTGCAAGAGAAGGGATATCTTGTCATAGATCCAGAAGGATCTCAAGATCCAACACATTCAGAGGAATAATGCAACCCAGGTTTGATTATTCTGATATGCATATATTTGTTATGACATTATTTTGATCTAGATTGCATGTTGAAGCTATGACCATCATACTAACCTTTGGTCAAAATTAAAGTCAATGTATTAGATGGATTGAAGTTGATATCATAGAGTTTATTCTCTAACCCAAACTTCTGTCAATATAGCATATTTTCTTAGTACAAGAAGACAGGTTGAGGAAAGCACTTGTCATCTTGAGTGAAGGAGACTTGGAAGAAAAGCAGCACACTCATTCTTGAGGACAAAGCTCCAGGTTCCAGGTTTGATTAATTAAGTTGATAAGATTCAAAGTTGCACATGACAAGTTGATGACTACCCCTTTACAAGTAAACACTATAGTTGAGATAGCAATCCTTGAAAAGTATTATACTTGGTAGAATGTGAGCATATTGAGATAAATGCTTAATGTGATCATTTTCCTGATACAACTAACATCTCCTCTAGGAGAAACCTCTTGTGTTAGTTCCAAGTTTCCATGGAGGAATTTTTCATCAAAACACTATAAGAGTGTTGACCTCATTTCACATTGTATTTCTTACTCTTGATCTTTGCTTCAAACAGGCCACAAGTGATAGCTCTAAAGGAACTATTGTGATTATTATTCATGCTATTGTTTTACCTACTATTATCAAAAGGATATTATTCTTGCTTGTTGTTTTGTTTACCTTGTTTCAGGTCACGGGTGATAACCCTGAGGAAGTTATAGTGAAGGTTGCAGAAGGCAACATATTAGATGATACATGAAGTGAATTATGTACATGACCATATACACTCATGTACCAAAGAAGATGAAGTAGAAGCTATATTTTGAGATTCAGAGTAACTCATATGAAGATTGATTGAAATGAGCAGAAGGCTCCAAAGACGACCGAATCTTATAACAAGAACTCACAGCAGAATTGTTCAAAGGTTAATGAAGCCACCTTGACAGGAAGAAAGATTCGTTTGAAGCCTGACTCTGTCTCACATATTTAGACTTGGTATTGAACACCAAGTATACCCTGTAATAGATGATGAATTCCTTGTAGACTCAGAATAAATCAAGAGTAAGCCTGATCTCAGAAAGGATCAGATGAAGAGACAACTTCCAGGACTAGGAAACAGATGCCATGAGAAGATTAGATTATAACTTTAGAGACTCCTAGGAGATATGAAATCTCCTGGAAGATTCCCTTGTTTCAGTGAAAAAGAAGGAAGCCAATATTGACTAGGATATGGATTCTTCTGTGAGACTAGAAGAGAAGTCAATATTGACTTCCAAGATTGATCTATATAGATCATGCATGTTGCAGATGTACAAAGCCTGATGTGTGTCCAGAGAATTCTCCCAGCAAGAGGGAGAAGACTATGACGAGACACTTACTCTAGCGATTGAAGAAATAGTTCTAGGATTCATGAAGACAACCAGAACAACCATTATTCATATATAGTATGAGATGCAGGGGGATCAATCCCCATATTTAAAATTGAGTGGCAATTGGTGCAGAACATTAGTTGGGTCATGGATACATGACGACAATAAAAGATAGTGTTACCTCCATGAAAGAAGAAGAACCATCTTCAGTATCATTTATTGAGATACTCTTAGTTTCAGATGAAATTGTTGTCGTGATGGAGTAGAGGAGTTACTCCCTAATTTCAGTAGTCACAGTGAGAATGGAGCAACCATTCTCAGCATTAGAGTAGGTGCAGGTACAAAGTCCCAATTCCAGAAGGAACAATTGCAGAGAGAGCAGAGGACATATGTTAGACTATGATGGATGTGCTCATTTAACCATAGACAATATCATTATTGTCACCCAACCATAGGTCGAAGCCACCCCCGAGCACCTTAACCTTAACAGAGAATCATTCCAGAAGAAAACCCTAGGCTAGATAGCCAAACAAAAGGGTGGCACACATTTCTCCAAGGATAGCGCACCAAGAAAGAGTTGATGAAAGATTCCAAACCATAACTAAGAGATAGTCCAAGCCAAAACCGAAATCTTCCAGCTGCAGCAGCTGCAATGGCAGCACTCCTCCAAACTTGCACACAAACTGGCCAACTGCAGTGCGTACAAGTGTTGTTTCTGCAATTCTGAGAATGCCTGCCAGAATGAAGGCTGGCCTCCTGTATTTATACTAAATCTGGAAAATCGCCTGGGCCGAATTCTCATTCTGGGTGCCTATTTACTTAGTATATAATATTTCCTTCACCCGACTTCTTCTCTTGGAGGCTAATAACCTAATACAATCTATCCTCTTGAGACGACTTGTCTTCTAGGGTTATTAGCCAACTAATTAGGTTTTCTTCTTGCTTCCCGAAATATTTTATTCTCATCAAGTTTACACGTGGAGGTAAATACCTCCCACAACTACCATAATATCAACACTCCCTCCTAGCTAGGGAGGTATTGAAGGTAAGGTCTTGAGCACAAACATACCATTCACCCGGTAGCATCAACATAGTCGTATAGACTATCTCATGACTAGATCATGAGCACCATCATCACTATCAGTGTCATCAGCTACATCATCTCTCGAAACCATACTCCATCTGAGTAATCAGACATGATGTTGTATAAGTCACTCACTCCATAAAGTGACACAAGAACCATTCTTCTAATATGGACATATGTCTTGGAAGAATAAATGTCCTAAACCATTTTTCGTCTGGGAAATATATGTCCATTGATCATCCATCTAGTTGATTAAACATTTTCCAACACTACTAATAGTCTTCAAGGCAATCGGTACAATGTCATTCAATAGAACACAACTGTGTCTATCCATATTAGTACACAACTACTATCTAGTGGTACACTACCACACCAAGTAGCACACAGATACTTAATCAGTGACATATAGTCACAATCAGTGGAACACATCCACCATAGTAGTATACATCTACTGTCCAGAGACATACAGTCTCCATAACAATCATATCATCTGATATCAACCTGCACAAAAAACATTGTTATGATATAAACTGAGTCATTTGGGCCATTCTTCCACTCACATCTGTGAGATCTGGAAGAGTAACTTCCCTCAAAAGGTAAAACATCAATGATGATCTATCTGGACTATTCTTCTCAAGCAAGGAAGAATAATTGTCCCAATTTCTTAGCCTGGACCATTCCCTATCTGGGCCATTCCTCTAGCACTAAACAAAGTGAAACCTAGAGAGACTGAATCTGCCCTAGGGAATGCTTGTCCCCGATTGTTGAACCTTGACCATTGACCTATCTGGGCCATTCCTCTAGCACTAAAAAAAGTGCAACCTGGAGAGAATGAATCTGCCCTAGGGAATGATTGTCCGGACAATTTCCTAAGGAAATGATTGTCCTGCACCAACCTCCAAAATGGACCATTCTTCAAAAATTCTCACAACTATGAGCTTCGAAATAATGATTGTTCGACGAGGCGGACCAGTCTTCTTGACCACTAATAAAAGTGGTTGTCAAGAAGATAGACTGTCCTAGACCATTCCCCATGTTAACCACAATGGGAAATTGTTGTCTATGGTACATCAGCAATCCATCAAACCATTTTTATTACAAAAATCACCATTCAATCTGGACCATTTTCTGAACTGGAAAATTCCTGTCCGTCAGAAATCTCAAACCACTTTCCGAACTGGAAAGAAAATTCTCATCCTGGACCATTTTTCGAACTTGAAAAATGAATGTCCATAAATCAATAACACATCAGTGCTCCCTCCCAACCTGGGAGTCGTCTCTTCCTTTTTCAATAAGAAAGTCATCTCCACGATCTCCAGCATGAGTACACAAACTTTTTCATCTTGGATAGAGGCTTCACCAAAATGTCTGCTTATTTTCTCATCTGTGGAGATATATATTAGAGAACCACTTTCTCTTTTATGGACTTCATCATAGAGAGTGTAATGTTTGATATCAATGTACTTCGGTTTTTCTGGAACACTGGTTTTCTCTGATCAATGTAGTATAACATCGTGGAAGGGCTCAAACTAGAACATATCTATGAGATTTTGTCATGGATTAGCAATCCATCATCCTAGATTTCTGAGTAACCATTCTGATACAATATCTCTGTTATAGAAATATTTTCACTGTGCTTTTGTTGTGCATTCAAGGTTGTGCACCAATTTGTTTGAATCCATACAAGATCTTCTTCCATCTGCATACAAGGGTCTCTTTCTGGTATACCTCAAAGCCTTGAGGTTGCTCTACATGTAAATTCCAACCCATGGATATTGCAGATGATATACTGGCTCATGTAGAGGTATGTTTGGTTTACTGGAACAAGCAATCATCATAGTCTTCTCCCTCCATCTAGGAGAACCTATATTTATGGATCTCGCAATGCTTACATTCATAAGTCTTCCATACACTCTTCTTCATCACAAATTTCAGTTCCTTTGCTTGATTGATTTTAGTGAGTTCTTATCAGGCTGGTACTCGTGTGATTCTCGATACACTGACTGGTTGTTCTGTCTTTTCTTTCTCTCTTGGAATCTTCATGTTCTTCCTCATATTTCTCTGTAGCTCTTGAGTTCATGGAGTTTTATATAGATTCCATGCTCTGAAGATTCCAACTTCTTTCTTTCATCATAGGATCATGGATGTGGATGGATAGTCAAGGATTACTTTAAGGCTTCTTGAAGAAGACTTCTTCTGAAGTCACATTGAACACGTGATGCTTTTCATGGTTTCTACCATGGATAGATACTTCATCATCTTCAATGGATCATATAATTTAGGATTAGCTCCCTCCTAATCCTTTCTTCATGCATGAATGTATGTTCTTCTTTTGATAATATAATCGGCTCCCTCCATCTAGGAGATTCCACGCTTTCATCTGCATCCTCGTTGTCTTCTGCAAAGTGTCACAAATCTTTTTCCAATTTCCTCTTGATTGTTGACTTCTTTATGTCTTTACTTCTTCTAGGTTTCTTCAAGATTGATTCTGATAATAACTTCCACATGAATTGTTACCAGGGGTTGTTGATGTACTTCATCCTTTCATGTGTATTGTCTGACTTGTATCAATCCTTATCTTGGTGTTCTTCCATAACTATAGTTTCTCTTTGAACACATTATCTTGTAAGAAATAGATATGCAAGATACGTACAGAAAACATGGTATGTATGAAGAGTGTTGTTTACCTTGTCTTAGAAGAAGAAGTTTGTTTCATCCTGCTTAATCTTCTTTGAAGGTTCCTTTTCTTCGGCAATTGATGCTTCGTGTGTCTCCTTCCTTTTCTTCAGCTCGGGACAATGATTCTTGTAGTGACCATACTTTCGACAGTTGAAACATTGTATTTTTGACATATCTTTCTCTTGATTTGACTTCTTCCTTGAACCAAACTTCCTTTTGTTCCTGAAATTCTTGAATCTTGTTGTGAAGGCTTGATCATCGTATTTCTTTTGAGGTTTCTCTTTTGCACTAATTCTTAATTCTTCTTGTGCACAACAAGTCCAAATTTCTTCGAATGTAGGATAATCCTTCCTTGTGTTCATACTTACGGAAAATGCATCCCATGTCTTGGGAAGACCATTGATTACTATATTTACCAGTTCCTTCTCTGAAATGATCTCTTCAATAGCTTGTAATTGATCTCTTAACTGAGAGATCCTCACAAAGTATGATGTTATGTTGTCATCATCATTCATCTTCATGTCACGAAGCTCATTCTTCAGACTCATTACTTGTCCAATGTTTCTGACTGAGAAGAGGTTTGTTAGGGCATCATACATCTTCTTAGATGAGTCAAGATGGGATATGTAGGGTATCATGTGGTCTGTTATAGAGTCCACTATGATACTCATGGCATTGATGTCACTATCTTTGAATTTCTCCATAACTGCAACGTTCTGTGGTTCCTTCTCTTTTCCTTCTTCAAACTTTGGTTCCACCATATTTCCTTTCACGATATCCATCATTTTATTCTTGGCAAGGATGAGGTCAATCCTTTTCTTCCACACTCTGAAGTTAGAAGCCCCATATAACTTGTTTTCTGACTTCATAGAGTAATTCATGGTTTCCTTGACTAGGTCAACCCTACATTTGACCAAAAACTCAAACTTGACGTTTTTTCTTGCTGAGAGTACCAGGAGATGCGCTAGGCTAGGGTGCACTAGTCTATCCAGAAATTAGGTCAATCCCTTCACTTAAGATGTCTCAATGAGAGGGTTAGGGTTTCTGCAACTACACCTGCTAGTAACCCTAGTGGCAATGCTTTGGTAACTGTTCCTGCTAGAAACCCTAGCAGCAGTTCTTCAACGAGCTTAGTATCCTTGTGGCTATGCTCCCTTCGAGTGGTTAGACTAAATGAAGGAGGCGTGGGCCCATAACTTGTTAGACTATGATGGATGTGCTTGTTTAAACATAGACAATATCACTACTATCACCCAACCATAGGCCGAAGCCACCCTCGAGCACCTTAACCTTGACAGAGAATCATTCTGGAAGAAAACCCTAGGCTAGATAGCCAAAAAAAGGGTGGCATGGCGCACCCTTCTCCCAGGATAGCGCACCAAGAAAGAGTTGATCAGAGATTCCAAACCATAACCAAGAGATAGTCCAAGCCAAAACTGAAATCTGCTAGCTACAACAGCTGCAACGTAACTCTCCTCCAAACTTGCACACAAATTGGCCAATTGTAGTGCGCACAAGTGTTTCTTCTACAGTTCTGAGAATGTCAGCTAGAATGAAGACTGGCCTCCTATATTTAAACTAAATATGGAAAACTGCCTGGGCCGACTTCTCATTTTGGGTGCCTATTTACTTAGTATATAATATTTCCTTCAGTCGACTTCTTATCTTGGAGGCTAATAACCTAATACAAGTTATCCTATTGAGCCAACTTGTCTTCTAGGGTTATTAGCCAACTAATTAGGGTTTCTTCTTGTTTCCCAGAATATTTTATTCTTTACAGGTTTACACGTGGAGGTAAATACCTCCCGTGGCTACCATAATATCAACAACATACTCCCAGATAGTGAGACATATAAGTTCTTTGCAGAAAGCACATAGAGCTAGCACATGATTGTGCAGATTGAGTTGCAATTGAGCAATTGTACCAGATTGGTATAATGTAATGAGAAAATTGATTTGAATATTGAAGATAAAAAGACTCATGTCTGCCATTTGAAGAAGGATATGTACGTGTTGAGGCAAGCTCCTAGAGCTTGATATGGCATAATTTACAGTTTCCTGAAGAGCTTGGGATTTACCAAGAGTAAAGTTGATTCTAACCTTTACATCAAGGTTATGAATGATGAGCCAATGATGTTACTACTATATGTATATGATGTATTCTTGACAAGATGAAGAAAAGCTCATCACAAATTGCAGAAGAAGATCGCTATAGATTTTGATGGAAGACCTAAATGCATTATCTCTTAGGTCTTGAAGTTTAGCAGAGCACAGAGAAGATCTTCCTTAACCAAGGGAAGTATGCAGTTAAAATGAAGAGGTTTGACATGTTGAAATATAAATCCATGTACACACCCATGGAAACGAAGTTGAAGTTCCTGGTAGATACCTCGTTAGAAATGGTTGATGCTACTCTGTACAGACAGATTATTGGTTTAGTGATGTATTTTACGAATACCAAGCTAGATATATGTTTTTCCTTGAGTCAGTATCTGGTAGAACCCAGACGTGTTCACATTGTTGCTGCAAAACATGTGATGAGGTACCTTAAGGGTACATTGGATTGTGGTCTCAATTATAATGGAGATCATGACTTCAGACTGAGTGGTTACACCGATTCAGATTGAGATGGAAGTGCTTCTGATAAAAAGAGCACTTCGGGATGTTGTTTCAGTTTGGGGTCATCCATGACTTCATGGCAGAGTAGGGAGCAATTTAGCATTTCTCTAAGCACGGTAGAAGTGGAATACATTGTTGCATGTTCCTCGAGTTGTTAACTCATATGGATTCAGATGTTGTTGACAGATCTATTGATCTGGAGAAGGAAGCCACCGTGATCCTATGTGATAACCAAAGTTATATAAAGATGATCTGTTCCATGATGAGTCGAAACACATAGAGATCTAATATCATTACATCTGTGATATGGTGTAGAGAGGAGCCATACAACCCCAATATGTTAGCACGAATGAACATGTTGTTTATGTGTTGACCAAACCTCTATCTCATGTAAAGTTTAAGCACTTTCGAGATAAGCTTGGTGTAGTCCGTAAGGGCCTCCCTCGAAAGGGGGAGTAGTGTTGTGATGCCAGCCTTGTGTTGATGATGTGCCAGCCTAGTGTTGTGATTTCAGCCTTGTGTTGATGATGTGCAAGCCTTGTACTGATGATGTGTTTTCATCCTAGTGTTGTGATGCCAGCTTCATGTTGATGATGTTGTGTTGTCAGCCTCGTGTTTTGATTCCAGCTTCATGCTAATTATATTGTGTAGCCAACTTCATGATGTGATTCCAACCTCGTGTTGAAGACTCTCAGCCTAGTGCTGATGTTGATGATGCTCCAGCCTTCGTGTTGTGATGTTGTTGTTGTTGATGATGCTCCAGCGTTTGTGTTGTGATGTTTTTGTTGTTGATGTTGTATCAGCCTTGTGTTGTTATTGATGATGATGATGTATTAGTGTTATACTAATCCATGTTGATGTAGATGATGCTGATGCCACTTTAGCTTCTTGCTGAAGATGATGATGATGATGTCACTTCAGCTTCTTGTTGAAGATGATGATGATGATGATGATGATGCCACTTCAGCTTCTTGCTGAAGATGATGATGTTGTTTCATATTTCATGTTGAAGATGATGATGTTACTGTATCCTCATGCTAAATATACTGATGATGTTACTTTAGCCTCATGCTAAAGAAGATGATGATATTACTTTAGCCTCATGATAAAGAAGATGATGATGTTACTTTAGCCTCACGTTGAAGATGATGATGATGTTACCTTAACCTCACACTGATGAGGATGATGATGTTACTCGAGCCCCATGTTCTGAACGATGATGCTAAGAAAAAATTCTGATGATTTATAGATACATCAGTCAGTGTTCCAAGATGTTGTTGATGATGTTTCCCTCTCTCTTGTCTGATGTTGTTGTAGAATACCCTTCTTATTAAGGGGAAGTATTGAAATATTGTAAATGCAAAGAGTATTCTATTTATTATTGATGTATTATTCATTAGATTAATCCTCTTTTGTGGATTGATCATGTTGGGCATTGTAAATGACCAAATCCCCTTTTGCGGATTGGTCAAACCCTAATTGTAATAAGCAGAATGAGAAGTCGACCCCCGGAATTAATTAAGGTGGTTCTAACCACCCAGAAAGATAAGTTGGTCCTGCCAGTGAAAAGACGCATCGTTTTATCTCCTTCCAGATTGTATAAATAAATGAGGCTAGCGCCTCATTTGTTCACTCACTCACTTGTTCATCAGAGCGCAAGTTTGGATCTGTAGTTGGAGAAGAAGGAAGAGAGAGAGAGGCGCACTACTTGGGAGAGGACTTTCTATAGTGTTTGGTTTATTCTCTTGGCATTGTATTGGCTATCTATATTAAGGAAGTTTTTGTTGGGTTTTCTCCCCCATGAGGGTTTCCCAGGATAAATGATGTGTCTCTTGTGATTTTGTTTTTCTCAGTGATCCTATCTATGCTATGGTTATCTAGTGAACTAAAAATAAACCTAATAATAGCTTAAACTCTAATAGAAATGACTAAGCACATTTATTGCATGGCATGAATCAAGTCTAGCGTTAACCAGATACATCAGTGATCCAATCAGTTGTGGATCAGTCTCGTCTGAATCATAATCAATCTTATTCTTTAAATCCATCACAGTGGATTTTGCATTCTATCATACTGAACTTCTTTAATATTTTCACTGTATATTTTCCTTGACTCAGGAAAATCTCATCGGTCCTCTGTTATACTTCTTGTCCCAAGAAGTAGTGCATCATACTCAGATTCTTCATATTAAATTCAGAAGTCAAGGATTACTTATATCCAATAACAAGGCTTTCTGAATAAGTCATCAAAATCAGGATCTCGTCACCACACTGTAATGATATAGGTTTGGATCAGCAACACTCTTGTTGAAATCTAAACTCATCAAGAATCTATCTATCTGATATAGTTTCCAACTCATGGATGATAGTACGGATGGAAATGTATCACGTTCACTGGATCAAGTGTCTCATCATAGACTACTCCCTATGTTTGTGAGAAACCTCTAGCTAGTATGTTTCTCTGCCTCTTGCGGAGTGAGTCTAGGTAGACTTATTATGTCTTACTACAATATCTCTAATCATATCAACTGAAGAAACTGGATCAACTGTAATAATGTGTGTCTCCCTTTGAACTATTGAAGGGGGAGAAGGTACTTGTCTTACTGTCAGTATCTATTTGAGATTCTTTGGGTTTGTTTGAATGGTTATCTCTTCTCTAAGGACAACATCTCTGATTGTCTCACATAATAATCAATCAAATATGGTTTGGACTCCCGTACCAGGGATAATTGTCCAAGTCTTTGATGGCTCCCATACAATGCAATCAACTATAAAATTTGAAATCAATTGATTTACCTGATTTGTATTCATGCTTTAGTTTTAGAGGAAGAACTTTTCCTCTCTCTTTTCTTCATTCTTTTGAGGTGGGTATGGATCAATGTCAGCAGTGGAAGCATATTGTCTTCCCGTCTTCATGGTTGGACAGTTTCTTGCATAGTGTCCATAATTGTCACATCTGAAGCATTGAATTTCTTAAACATCTCTTCTTTGATAACCTGGATTTGATGAAGACTTTTCACCTTTAAATGTTTCCCTGGAATTTCTTTTGAATTTTCCTCCCTTCTTTGTATGAATATGTTAGCGATATTTCTTGTAAGGGGGAGGGGGGGGGGGGNTTAAAAACCCACTTATCCTAAGTTCGGAACACAAGAGAACATGTGGTAAACAACAAGCGGATCTGGACGGTAGGCATCCAAGCACGCGGATCAACGGCATACGGGCGATTCCAGACCCCCCCCCCGCCTTTCTACCTTTAAGCGGAGGGGGGGGGTCCAGAATCCAGGGCACATCTCTTTGACGACTGTGATCAAAGCGCCCGGATCAACGGCGCACGAGGCGATTCCGGACCCCCCCACCTTTCTACCTTTAAGAGGAGGGGGGGGGGGGTCCGGAATCAGGCATACATCTTTCCAACGACCAAGATCAGCGCGCTCGGATCAACGATGCTTGGACGGTCCCATCCTTCTTAGCTGCTCTACTTTTATCCAACGTGGGCCCCTTTCCTACCGTGTCGTCCTGCCATCTATTTTTCGCTCGACCGTGAGATGAGGCTCGCTCCCTCTAGTCCTTCCTCATCCTCCAACACCTGTCTATCTCCCCTCTTTCCGTCCGTGCAGTTTCTTCCCCCCGTCCCATCTCATCATCCACGCACCATCCGCCATGTGTCCCGCTCCACTCCATGTCCGCCTCCCATTAATAACAAGCCCATCATATCTCCTCTTCTGCTCCCTCCGCCTATTTCATTCCGCCATGTGTCTTCCCCTGTAACTGCTCTCACACCTCATCACTTCTTATCTTGCCCTCACAATCCTGGCACCACCATGCCCTTTGTGCGCCCCATCCTTCACGCTGGCCTCCACGCATATACATCAGGTTGTTCAAGCTCATCTAGGTGGTAGCACAAGAAACCTTCCACGTCCCAAGGGTGCCAAGTTGGTCGGGCCATCCTCAATCCCAATGAAGCAGTTATTAAGGCAGTTGGTGGTGGTTAGACATCGCCTCCGCCATAATGGGAAAGTCCGGCAATGAATTAAAGGCACGTCGATTCGCCCCCGAAACTGTCAGATGCACGATCATTCAGAAGCTGCAGGTGCTAATTGTCAGAAGCCATGCAGACGCAAAGTTTTTAATACCGCGTCTCGATTTTGTTGTTGTTGTTGTTTTGAGTATATGAAGGCGTTTTCGCCATTTTTGTATCTATCGATGGTTGAGCAGAGCTCCCGGTTGTAAAGTTTTAATGAAGCACTGTTAATCTGGTTATGTATGAACTTTTGAGACTTCTTGCCTTATGAATGTCAGTTTCTTTCATGCCTTTGTTTACACTGTGTTAGAGCAACTCAGAATTGGAGGATCCAGTCGAGCTGTAGCTGTTATAGGATGATGTTGTAATGGATCACTATAACAGTTGCGTTGTCTCTAATCGGTTCTTGTATTTTTCCCAGCGCTGAGTGACTTGGAATTGGAAGATCCAGTCAAGTCCCCTTTTCAGTTTCTTGAGACTCTGAACCAAGAGGATCTTGCATTCAGAGCCTTTCCTCTGCAAACCGCTGAAAGCCTATTGCCCGAAGTTGTTTGTTCACCTTTCTTAACAAGTCTTCCACCTGCTCATCTTTTAATCAACCCACTGGCTACAGTTAGGTCATGACCTCCTTTGTTACTTACGTACCAGACCCAGTCCTTGAGTTAGAGTGATGTTTCCTCAAGTCTCTCCCCATTTGATCGTCTATTAAAACACTCGTGACATAAAACTAATGGTTGTCGGGCTCTGCTCCTGTAAGCAATCCAGGAGTGACTTCCGACGCTAACATTTCTGGTGCCGTTGCAGGGGACGAAGTTGAATATTTTCCCCGGGATTGAACGAAAACGATTAGCTGATTCTGAAGGTGCATCAGACATCAGAACTTGAAGATTTCTACTGTGCACCTGGAGACTCCATTGTGACGACTCCACTAAAGAGAACCCGCCATTTTAATTGTCTTTCAGAGGCAAACATACGCGGTCACATCCACAGTTGCCTCTCGCTACACCTGAAGCTAACCCTGAGGCGGTTCTCAGAAGAGGAAAGAGCTCTGTAGAATAAGTTTCCATTGTTGAACCATGTATTTCCCCTTCTCCTTCTGTAAGAACTCCTTTTTCCCCTCCTCGGTTTCTTAATAGACCTCCTTCAGAGGTTTCCCAATTCTTGAATTTTGGGAGTGTTCCTGCTGAGTTTTCCCCTCCTGGTCTGGGATCGAAGGGAGAAATCCTTGTCACTCCCCTCTCCTCTGAAGTTGTTCCTTGGCATAGACTCGAGACTACAGAATATTTCCCCACTCTTGCACAAAGAGGAGCACCGGTTGACTTAAGTTTGTTAGCTTTCTCCTTGAATCCTCTTTTGTTTCCCACTCCACTTCGGGACTCGTTCCCAGTAGCCCCTTCACGAACCCCTTCTCCTCCAAGTTCTCCTCTACCTAATATCCCTATGGCTGGTGCTAATCCACCTCTGAATAGAATGGATGCCATAGTTGATGCTAGATATGCTCCCTTAATCCTACCCCATCCTATGAATCCTCTCCCTATTGGAGATTACTTGAAATACATGCCCAAGTTCACTGGAGAAGGGGATATAACTACAGAGGAGCATCTAGTTGCTTTCTACAGTTATGCAGACAACCTAAACATTGAAAATGAAGATGTTTGGATGAGATTCTTCGTCCAAAGCCTGGATGGAGAGGTGAGGAAGTGGTTTAGAGGATTAACCCTCGGATCTATTGCTGGAATTGAAGCCCTGGATAGTGTTTTTCTGAGGCAGTGGGGAGATAGGAAGGATTTCATGTACTACATGACAAAGTTCGGGTCTCTGAAGAAAGAAGAAGGAGAATATGTCTCTGACTTCTCCAAAAGATTCAATAAGATGTATAGTAAGATTCCTGCCGAAATAAAGCCTTCAGAAGCCTCGGCCAAGATTTCTTATGCCGGTGCATTTGACCCTAATTTCTGCCTTTTATTGAGGGAAAGAAGAGCCACCTCCTTAGCTCAAATGAAAGATGTGGCTGTAGAAGTGGAATCCAACATATTAGCAGCTGACAGACTGAGGAAAAAATCTGAAACAGATAGAAGAAAGGGAAAGTCTGAAGCCTCGACTTCTGGCTCATCGCTGCCCCACACTCAAGTGGACGAACTGACCAAGATGATGAAGTTTTTGTCTGAAGAGATGGAGATATTGAAGGTGGAAAGGAGGCAAGCATATAAGGGCCCTCAGAGCGCCGAAAAAAAAGGAGGTTTCAGGAGGCCAAATAATATTGCTCCCCCGACTATACACAGAGAGAGAGGAAGAGACAGAGAAGACCAGAGGATTCAGGCCCCCTTTCAGAACCATTTGGTGGCCCATGAGGAAGAAAGAGAAACAAATGAGCTTGATCCTGAGATCCATTTCTTCGGAGAGACTCCCCCTTTTCCTCATCTGACTCGATCAACATACGAGGAGTCTCTCATGAACATTCAGCTAAATTAACTGAGCAAGGAAAACTAGACTAGTGGTCGCAGAGGCAGGTATGACCTGAGGTCTCAGAAGAAGGCAGTAACATCTAATGTTCCAGAGTTGTCCACTAGAACAGAGAAGCCTACCAATGAAGTAGCAAACACTCACAGAGGTAAGAAGACTCCATCCCTCTCTCCCATTATTCAGAGTCATGTTCCCGAAATAAGAGAAATTCCAAAGCTTACATCTTCTTTTAATTTCGAGCATGAAATTCAAAAGATCAGAACCCGGTGCCCCTCACTGAACTCATTAAACATGAAGAGTTCAAAAATGCTTCTCTAAGATTTTAAAATCTGAAGCCTCATTCCCTCCCTCAGACTCCATAAACCTCCAAGATGAAAAGCCAGCAGTTGTCCTAGGCCCTATGGTAGAAGACAAAGATGATTCATCCCCTCCCTTCTACACCTCCCTGAACGTACATGACAAAGTGTTGCATAATTGCCTTATGGATTCAGGGGCCTCTCACAACCTCATGCCCAAAACTGTCATGGAAGAGTTAGGACTAAAAGTCACCCGAGCCTATCATGACCTCTATTCTTTTGACTCCAGGAGGGTTCAGTGTCTTGGAGTCATTAAAGACCTGGTTGTGACCTTGTTTCAACTGCCCATGAAAAGTGTGGTCATGGATATTGTAGTGGCCGATGTCCCCCCTAAGTTCGGTATGTTGTTGTCAAGATATTGGATAAAAAGACTGGGGGGAACCTTACATATGGACCTCACATATGCTACTATCCTGGTGTTTGGAGGAGAGCATAGAATACTATACAGGGAATCCCAACTGACCTACATAATCAGTGATGAAGCCAACCCGACCAATCATCCCATCTTTGCCTTGGACACTAATTTAGGCTCCAATTTACTACAGCAGGCTCCAGTTTACTGCAGCTCACCCATGACTCTAAACCCCCTCTCAAACTCAGAAAGAAGCCCACCATTTCCCCTAAATTTCCTCCCTCCATCACCCCCGTCTAGAAAATGTTCTTTGATGGAGCCTCTTCCAGGGAAGGCGCTGGAGCTGGGGTAGTTTTTGTGTCCCCTGCTCAGGAAATCATATCTCTGTCATACAAGCTGGAATTTGAGACCACCAATAATGTGGCAGAGTATGAAGCTCTTATCCTAGGATTAAGAGCCGCAAGGGAAATGGGAATTCAAGAGGTAGCAGTGTTCGGATATGCCGAGTTGGTAGTCCAACAGATCAGAAGAACTTATCAGGCCAAGCATCCTTGACTCAGGAGTTATAGAAATGAGGTATGGGACCTAATTGATAGTTTCTTCTTAGCATTTAACATTTCTTTCATCCCAAGAGAAGAGAATACAGTGGTTGATTCCTTGTCTACATCAGCAAGCATTTTCAAAGTACCCTTGCCGCCCAAACTGAGGTATGACGTAGAAGTAAAATACAGGCCCTCCATACCGGACAACGTCAAACATTGGAAAGTGTTTGAGGATGACCTCGAGATCAAAAAGTTCTTGGAGATTATTGAAGAATTCTCAGAAATGCATATCCACCAAGATTCCGTCTCTGAGGAAAGGTTTGATGGAGGTGAATTGCTGAGTAAAATAGCAAAGCATGACATTATTCAGTTGCCTAGCAATCGCATTCCAAGGGGACTGGTCCCATTAGAGAGATTGTTTGATGGAAATGATATGGCAATAAAGGGGAGAGTTTCAGGTGATGATGCTGACACAGCTGAGTGCAACATTGGTACACCTGAGGAGCCTAAGTTTGTCAAGCTGTCAAGGAGTTTGACCAAGGAGCAGAGGGTTGAATATACCAAGTTGTTGAGAGAGTTTGCTGATGTGTTTGCATGGACCTACGAAGACCTCAAGACGTATGACACATCAGTCATTGAGCACAAGATCCCACTAAAAGAAGAGGCTAAGCCATTCAAGCAGAAGCTGAGGCAGATAAATCCCATGTTGCTACCTGTCATGGAGAAAGAAGTGAAGAAGCTACTAGATGCCCAAATCATTGTCCCCTTGAGATATTCCGATTGGGTGGCCAATTTGGTTCCGATAAGAAAGAAAAGCAGGGAAATCAGACTCTGTGTTGATTTCAGGAACCTGAACAGGAGCTCAAGGAAAGACAATTATCCCCTGCCCAACATGGAGCACATATTGTAGAAGGTCACTGGTGCATCTAGAATATCCATGATTGATGGTTTCTCTGGTTACAATCAAATATCAGTCATGCCTGAGGACAGAGAAAAAACGACCTTCACCACTCCATGGGGAACATTTATGTATGCCAAAATGCCTTTTGGGTTGATGAATGCGGGAGAAACTTTTCAGCGGGCCATGGACATAGCCTTCATCGGGGAGAAGGACAAGTTTGTGGTAATTTATCTAGATGACATCACGGTCTTCTCCAGGACAGATAAGGAGCATTGCTGCCACTTGAAGAAAGTTTTCCTGAAGTGTCGGAGGTTTGGCCTATCCCTGAACCCCAAGAAGTCTTTATTTTCTATGAAGGAAGGGAAGCTATTAGGCCATATAGTGTCAGCAGAGGGAGTAAGGATTGACCCTAGCAGGGTAGAAGCACTTCAGACGAAGTTCAGGCCTTTTTGGGGAAGATAAATTTTCTGAGGAGATTTGTCTCAAATTTTGCTGAGTTGGTGAAACACATCACAGCCATGCTCAGGAAGGGAAACGAAGTGAAATGGACTACTGAACGCAGGGAATATTTTGTCCAAATAAAGAGGGCGTTGACTGAGGCACCTGTGCTAATCAGTCCTGATTATTCTAAAGATTTCCTGATTTTTTCTTTTGCTTCTTGTGATACAGTAGCAGCAGTATTGTTGCAGAAAAATGATCAAGGGCGAGAGAAGCCTATTGCCTTCTACAGCAAGGCATTGAGAGATGCAGAACTTTGGTACGAGATCATGGAGAAGCAAGCCTATGCCTTGGTGAAAGCTCTCAAAGCTTTCAGAGTGTATGTCTTGCACTCAAGAATCACTGCATACATTCCTTCAGCCTCCGTGAAGGACATTCTTATACAGCCAGACATAGACGGGAGGAGAGGTAAATGGATCACCAAGATCCTAGAGTTTGACCTAGTGATCAAGCCCACCAAGTTGATAAAGGGGCAGGGTATAGCCAGGTTGTTGGTTGAGTCCAATTGCAAGGCTTTGGGGATTAACTTCATCAATGAGAAAGCTGAGTCATCCAACAAGAGCTCTCAGGGTGCCCTATCATTAACAGCATGCCCCTGGTACAAGGATATCTTGTACTTCCTGCAAGAATTGAGGCCTCCTGATGGAATGGAGAAAAGCAAGGCGAGAGCTTTAAAGCTCAAGGCAGTCAGGTACTGCCTCATTGACCAAGCCTTGTATTGGAAAGACCCCTTAGGGGTATTTTTAAGGTGCCTGGACACACAAGAGGCCCAGCAGGTTATATTTGATTTCCACAGTGGCCTTTGTGGGGGTCATCATTTCTGGAAGACCACAGCCCATAAGATCCTTCGAGCTGGGTATTACTGGCCCACTTTATTCCCTAATGTCTGTAGAGAAATCAGAGCTTGCATCAAATGCCAGAAGTTCTCAGGAAAGCATCAGCTCAAGTCTCTGCCATTAAAACTTGGAGGAGTTTCAGCACCCTTCCAGCAGTGGGGATTGGACTTCATTGGAGAGATTCATCCTCCCTCAAGTGGCTAGCACAAATGGATCCTCACTGCGACAGATTATTTCACCAAGTGGATAGAGGCTATTCCCACCAGGAGCACTTCTCACAAAGTAATTATCATCTTCCTGGAGGATATCATAGCCAGATTTGGCTACCCTAGCAGAATTGTCACTGACAATGCCACCCCTTTCCGGTCTGAGCCTCTGGTCAAGTTCTGTGAACAGTTTTATATTTCATTGATTCACTCCACTCCCTATTATCCTCAGGGAAATGGACTGGCAGAGTCTTCCAATAAAAGCCTGATCAAGCTCATTAAGAAATTATTGGAAGACAATAAAAGGGCCTGGGATTCAAAGCATAAATTTTCTCTATGGGCTGACTGGGTGACAACGAAAAGGTCCCTCGGCATCTCACCTTTCCAACTTGTTTATGGAACAGAGGTTGTTTTTCCCACTCAGCTCGCCTTATCTATGGTGAAATTCCTCCAGGACCTTGAAGGAGAGCCTAACCATATGGTCATAAGAATTCATCAAATGGTGGAAGTGCGGCAGATCAGAGAGCAGGTCTTGGACAGGGCCTACGATCATCAAGAGAATATCAAGCAGGCTTTTGACAAAAAAGGAAGAAAGAAAGAATTCGAGCAGGGTGATCTGGTGCTAAAATGGGATGCACCCAGGCAGGACAGGGGCAAGCACAGTAAGTTTGATGCCCTCTGGTTTGGGCCTTTCAAGATCCTTGAAGTATTCTCGAACAACACGTACAGGTTGCAGGATCTAGAAGGTGAAGAAGTTTTCAGTGGCCCAGTAAATGGGCATTTCTTGAAAAAATGTTTTTTGTGAGCCGCAGTCGGCTCTTTTGTTTTTGTAAATATTGTTTTTCGTTTTCACTTTAATAAACGACTCCTTAACCCAACAGCAAGGCACTGAATCTGCAAAAGTGTTCTTAGAGCATCACAGGGACGACTCTATCCCCCATGGAGCCAAATGTTAGCGATATTTCTTGTAAGGGGGGGGGGGTTAGAATGCAAAAGAATGGGTTAAAAACCCACTTATCCTAAGTTTGGAACGTAAGTGCGCCTGTGGTAAACAACAAGCAGATCTGGACGACAGGCATCCAAGCGCCCGGATCAATGGCATACGGGCGATTCCAGACCCCCCCCACCTTTCTACCTTTAAGCAGAGGGGGGGTTCCGAAATCCAGGGCGCATCTCTTTGATGGATGTGATCAAAGCGCCCGGATCAACGGCGCGCGAGGTGATTCCGGACCCCCTCCCCCCCCCCCGCCTTTCTACCTTTAAGCGGAGGGGGGGGGTCCAGAATCAGGCATACATCTTTTNCCCCCCCCCCCCCGCCTTTCTACCTTTAAGCGGAGGGGGGGGGTCCAGAATCAGGCATACATCTTTTCGACGGCCAAGATCAGCGCGCCCCGATCAACGGCGCTTGGACGGTCCCATCCTTCTTAGATGCTCTGCTTTTATCCAACGTGGGCCCCTTTCCTGACGTGTCATCCTGTCATCTATTTTTCACTCGACCGTGAGATGAGGCTCGCTCCCTCTAGTCCTTCCTCATCCTCCAACACCTGTCTATCTCCCCTCTTTCCGTCCATGCGGTTTCTTCCCCCCGTCCCATCTCATCATCCACACACCATCCACCATGTGTCCCGCTCCACTCCACGTCCGCCTCCCATTAATAACAAGCCCATCGTATCTCCTCTTCTGCTCCCTCCGCCTATTTCATTCTGCCATGTGTCTTCCCCTATAACCTCTCTCACACCTCATCACTTCTTATCTCGCCCTCACGATCCTGGCACCACCATGCCCTTTGTGCGCCCCATCCTTCGCGCTGGCCTCCACGCATATACATCAGGACGTTCAAGCTCATCCACGTGGCAGCGCAAGAAACCTTCCACGTCCCAAGGGTGCCAAGTTGGCCAGGCCATCCTCAATCCCAATGAAGTAGTTATTAAGGCAGTTAGTGGTGGTTAGACATCGCCTCCGCCATAATGGGAAAGTCCGGCAATGAATTAAAGGCACGTCGATTCGCCCCCGAAACTGTCAGATGCACGATCATTCATAAGTTGCAGGTGCTAATTGTCAGAAGCCATGCAGACGCAAAGTTTTTAATGACGCGTCTCAATTTTGTTGCTGTTGTTGTTTTGAGTATATGAAGTCATTTTCGCCATTTTTGTATCTATCGATGGTTGAGCAGAGCTCCCGGTTGTAAAGTTTTAACGAAGCACTGTTAATCTGGTTATGTATGAACTTTTGAGACTTCTTGCCTTATGAATGCCAGTTTCTTTCATGCCTTTGTTTACACTGTGTTAGAGCAACTCGGAATTGGAGGATCCAGTCAAGCTGTAGATTTTATAGGATGATGTTGTAATGGATCACTTTAACAGTTGCGTTGTCTCTAATCGGTTCTTGTATTTTTCCCAGCACTGAGTGACTTGGAATTGTAAGATCCAGTCAAGTCCCCTTTTCAGTTTCTTGAGACTCTGAACCAAGAGGATCTTGCATTCAGAGTCTTTCCTCTACAAACCGCTGAAAGCCTGTTGCCCGAAGTTGTTTGTTCACCTTTCTTAACAAGTCTTCCACCTGCTCATCTTTTAATCAACCCACTGGTTGCAGTTAGGTCAAGACCTCCTTTGTTACTTACGTACCAGACCCAGTCCCTGAGTTAGAGTGATGTTTCCTCGAGTCTCTCCCCATTTGATCATCTATTAAAAAAATCATGACATAAAACTGATGGGTGTCGGGCTCTGCTCCTGTAATCAATCCAGGAGTGACTTCTGACGCTAACAGAAGAGAAAGAGCATGATTTTCTTTTGAGGAATATTCCACTACTCTATTTCTAAGTCTAAGTTCTTCTTGAGTACAATCTGTCCATAGATGATCAAAGGTTGGTAGAGCTTCTCTTCCACTGATACTCTGAATTAAGGGCTCCCATGATTTTGGAATATTATGGAGAGTGGTTAAGACAAGTTCTCTATCATACATGATTTCCCCAATGGTCTCTAGTTGTTCTTTAATCTCTGATAGCTTCATAAAGAAGATGGAAACTGTGTCACCCTTCATCATCTTGGTACTTGGATCTTTGAGGTAAGATCTCTGAGGGTGTTTTCACTTTCAAACATTCCTTTTAAAGCTTCATACATATCATAGGTTGTCTTCAGATTGGAAATACAAGGAAACAGGTGATCTCTTACTGAGTAGATGATTAATTTTCTTGCTTTGACATCTTCTTCCTTTCTTATCTTCTTCTCTATATCTATAGTTGTGGCTGGTAGGATTTTAGTTGTCACATACAAGAGGTCATCTTCTTCAAGAGTGACTAGAAGCCTTGATTTCCAGGAGCTGAAATTGTTTGCTCCATCAAGTCTATCTTCTATTAATGCTCTATTCTTCATTTGATTGGTTTCTTCAATTTCTCGCCAACTGGATTTTGAAAACCTAATGATTAGGTTGAATTAGAAACCTTGGATTATTTTGGACTTATGACTACCAACAATCAATTTGATAGTGTCACAGAGATGCTTTCTCATTCAGGAGAATGTTTCTTCAGAAATGTAGAAATAATATTATGCAGGAAATTTCAGCACCCTAGAAACCCTAGGGCCAAAAATCAAAATTTCTTGAAATTTCATTTTGAGAGATTATGGAGATGCGCTAGAAGAGGTCGTACTCTTCTATGCCAAAGGTGGCCCTAGCATCCAAGTATTAAGGGTTTAATCACTACTGAAAGGAGGGTCATACGTAATTTTTTGGAAACCCTAGAAGGGTCGTACAGTTCTGCAAAAGGTGAGTTGAGACTTGGTGGATGCTTGTGCAATGGGTTCTTTCAAGACCTATGCTCTGATGCCATGTTGATTTTTCAATAAGTTACCTTAAGCATGAAGTTCATTCCATTTTAGCATTTAACCATAACCATAAAATGTTGCAGCAACCAAGATCACAAGAAGAAGCACCATGCACAAGAACACAAGATGTATCATGGGAAACCCTTCTCAACAAGGGAATAAAACCCAGCCAAATCCTTTTTTATATTCTTCAAGAGAAATACCTTCACCACCAAGATAAACCCTAGCACACAAGAGGGTGCTCAAACCCTAGAAATCTAGCGCCCAAGAGAGGTGTGCACTTTTCCCAAAGAAGTGTACTTGTTGAAATTTTTAAACTCACATGAAAGATGTATTTCCTAAAAGGGGAATTTACCTTTACTTATACTAACCTAATCATGTCAACAGAAGTGCCTATTGGCTCAACAGGGCGAACCTCTCTAAGTCACATTATAATTAATATTAACTAGATTAATCATCTTTTACATTTATTATTAATCACAATAAGGTGGGGCCAACCTGTACCCTTTACATAACAATTAGGGTTACAGGCAGGTCTGACTCTTGAACAATATATAGAAAGGGATATGATACACCCACTGGTGCTCATACACTAGGGGCACATCCATAGGGATGTCATATCTCTCGCTCACTGCATTACAAAGAAGAACCAGATCTTCACACGTTCACATGTGCTCATCCACAGGCATGTCCACTCTACAGATCTTCTTTCCCACTTCCTCACACAGGAGAATCATCTGGAGTATTCTCGTCAACTCTGTTGCTCAAAGGAGGCTAATGCATCATCTTCATTTTTGTTCACATGACGATGCACCCAACACTTTGGGATTTCACACATTCACCTTGTGCGCAGCCACAAGCACGTCTAACTCAACAGATCGTCTTTCCCACTGGATAATCATCTAGAGTTCTTCGCAACTCTCTGAATGGAGGAGGTCATCTCTATGTTCCAACTTTGTCTCAGGAAGGAACCATGTACCCTTCTTTAGGGGCTTTTTCTCAGGTTTGTAAGATGAGAGAAAGACTCACATAGCTGCAATGATCCACATCTCATAGGTTTTTAAGTTGGAGAATGTCTCACATAGATGCAATCATCAATAGAGGGCATATCTATTTTTATTTGTGGGACCTTGCCTAGTGTACAAGTATTCATCAGGAGATGAATTCGTTCAGATATTCATGAGGGTTTTGGAGCCCAATGATGGATGCAGAGACCTCATATTTGGGGCAGGATTGTGACCACCAGTTGCACAATGAAGAAAGGGGTCGTTGCATTTGGAGGAACTCTGGAAGGCTTAGAT
Organism: Picea engelmannii; assembly: GCA_009831015.1. Taxonomy (NCBI): domain Eukaryota; kingdom Viridiplantae; phylum Streptophyta; class Pinopsida; order Pinales; family Pinaceae; genus Picea; species Picea engelmannii. The sequence goes on along the minus strand of ML777687.1, from coordinate 721,877 downwards.
AGAGAGCTCCTAGCACCTCCCACTTGCATGTTATCCTTTGGGGGCCTAAAACATCACCCACCTAGCATATTAAGTCACCATTGAGAGCTATGGTTTCTTGGAGTTGAGACGTTAGTGGAGGAGGACACTTGGCATCTTGATTTGGAAGTTAAAGGCATGATGAGGCCTTTGAATGCCCAACGTTCCACCTAGAACCCTCAGAGTTTCCTTGTTGTATCTTAATTTCACCCTAAAAGGGATGGCATGATTCGAAAATCCTTAGATACCACTTATCTCTTTAAATATATACACACAATATCTAACTTGATCCAAAATAATTTACTGATCGTATTGGGGTGGTTTGTAGAATTTTGTTGATGTGTTGTTTACCCAAAAACTCATAAATTGAAGATTATCTTTTCTTGATGATGGTGAGAAGACACAACAGAAAATAAAAGAACTCAAATTACATACTTTTGTTTCATCTTTAAATTCCCTTCAATCCAATGAAAACTGGTTTCTCCATCTCAAATACCAAAATCACATATAAAATGACTTGCATATTGCCGATTTAATGGATTCTCTTTAATTCCATTACTCATGAAAAAAAATTAACTTCACCATTGAAATCCTTGCGAAATTTTGAGAATTTTGACTACAAAGTCTAAAAATTTCCAAACTGGCTCAATTATGCCCTCTTTGGCACGTAAAACAATGCATTAAATGCCCATTAATGAAAAGTTTAGAAAAGAGTTTTACAAATAAACTCAAATCATAAAATAGACCTCATATTCATGATCTTTGTGAAAAATCATGCAAAATTGATATAAAATACTTGAAATTTCATCAAAGTACCATTTGGCTAGTTTTATGGTGCAACACAAAACTTGGCATGTACTTGCACATACTTCAATGCATATGTAATACCTTAGGATTTGTGCCCTATCTTGGACTGTGTGAAACTTGATATCTTTGCATGCAGATGTGTGTTGGTCTCGAAATTTGTGCCCTTATATAGGCCCGATCGACCAACCTCCACGCAAAATTAGTGCAACTTAATCCTAAATTCAGAGGTATCTTCGTAACAAACAGATTGTTTGGTAGATTGGTTAAAACATCCCGCTAAAATAGATTAGGTTGGGGGCTCCATTCCCGTGATCCCCTCATCCATTGGCAAATTTTGTGGTTATATATATATATATATATATATATATATATATATATATATATAGTATACAAAACATAACAACTCCCACGTGAACATTAGGTAAGCCCCTCGGGTGTTATGGTGTTGGTTACATGATCTATACAATAGCCAGGGGCTCCCTTTGTCACCCATTTACAACTCAATACAAATTTAAATGTAATTTTTTCCATATGTAGGTTAAGACCTAAACTCATGGCGCATTGGTTGTTGTGGGTATGTTAAAACCATGGGAGGTCATGGGTTCGACCCTCGTTGACTCCCAAAAATTTTATATACATTAACCAATATTGGCCAATGAGGGGATGCCATGTGGTAGCCCCTCATTGGCTATTCAATGAAACTTGTCAACAAATACTCGTCCACTTTTCAACCGGTGGTACAACTTGCCAACTCAACCTGCCATGTCACATGTTTTACAAACATGTGCCATGTGTAGTGGTGACACATGTCACCTCTCTTTTTCCCTTTAACTTTTGACATTACATGTTTCACCCAAACTTTGACTGCTCAAAAATTTTTCATGCGAACTTCGTTTGACTTTTCGTTTGCATCGTTGGAAGCCTGACAACAAGCTCTACGCAATGATGTTGTTTTCAAGACGATTTGAGACGGTCGAATTTTGAGCATTTATGGATCCCTTGGGACCTTTGTGAGAATTATGGATCCTCTTGGACCTCTGTGAGCATTCTAGATCCTCCTAGACCTCTGTGATCATTCATTAAATCCTCCTAGATCACACCTTCTCACTGAAGAACTTTTAGACCTCCAAAAGTATATATATTCAACAACTTAGTGATAATAATTCACTCTTCCATCTTGCTGATGCTTTTGGAATTTAATCTTCATCTTGGGTCTTCGATCTTATGTACTAGATCAATGCACTTTTTCTTGTCTTTCCAGAGTATGGCTCTAAATATGGCCTCTAAAACTATTGTTAATAGCTCTAGTTCTGGCTCATAGATTCCCCGACGACAAAAGTTATGTTCACTGAATCTCTACAATACTTGTATCATGTATTTCAACATCCACTCCCATCTCCTATTGTTGAAGATAGTCCATCTTGGTCAATATGAAACCAAGTCGAATGTTGATCTATGTCTTTCCCATTTGGACTCGTTGTTCTTGTACTGCTTGATGTATATGTGGAGTCCTTGAATGAATACTTTGTCCACTGTCGCTTATGCCTTGGAGAACAATTATGCTTGTATTGTTATCATATGTACTTGTCTTGATTACTGCTGTTCAAGGTATACATCCACACAAACATGACATAGTATTTAAATATTCTTATAGCATGCACCTTTATGCCTCTTATTCTTTGAATAGGGCTACTTCTCCTTTACCGGCTCTAGAAAGTTTTGCATTACTTTGATGCTCTTTCCGGTTTTGATCTACATCTTCCGATTCTTTGCATTCTTTTGTTCCTTCGCTTTCAGGTCTTCAGAATAAAAAATGTTGTCTTAGACAATTCAATCCATATGTAGTTGTTTATCTTATTACAAGACAAAGAATACATTTGTCCATACTATTGTCTAAATATTAGAAATGTTCATAACAAGATTCCTCTCACTGTAAAACAATATGCATATAGGTCGCTATCTAGAAATCTCTCTAACAATATTCCTCTCACTCTATAACAAAGTGTAAGGTGGCTATCTATGAATCCCTCTAACAAGGTTCCTCCCACTTTTTACATCATATATAGTGGAAATATAGAAACTCTCTTTATAAAATTCCTCTCACTCATACAAGGTAGAAATATATAAATTTACAAAGTACCTCTCACTGTTATAATTTACAATGATTATCTTACAAGCCTACTAATATACTTTAAGAGATTTACACATGCATATTACATTGAAAAATATACATATTTACAAAATATTTAAAGATGGTTTACCTATGGACACATTCTCCCTAGTGTATTGGAAAGAGTCTCGTAGCTTTCGACCTCTAACAATGCCTTTGATGTTGATTTTGAATCTGAAATTGAATCTGATGTTGAATCCAAGTAACCATTACACCAAACTATAGGACTTCCTAGTAACCTTTATAACCTCTCCTTGTGAATACCAAGCATTATTGTTGTGTCTAGAGTATATTCTCTTGAATACACAAGTACTCAACTATTCTAGAATGTGATCGCATAGCCTTCATCCTCAAATGTTGCAACTGAGAGTAGGTTTACCTTTAAATATCGAACATACAACGAATGCTCGATTCCAAGAAATCCTCCCAACTCGAGCTAGAAACTTACATATCCATACCCCCTTATTGCTTGTTTGGTGTTGGTTCCAGATCCCACAAATCAATCTGTGTCTGAATCTAAGAAAGTAAAAAATATTGATCTCATCCCGGTCATGTGGCAAGATGATCCATTGTATCTTCAATGTCTTCATATATCACTTTGCCAAGACCAGCCATTAGGAAGAATATGGATAACTAGACCATTCACCAGTGGGAAAAGTTTTCATTCCTTCTCCTGTAGCATGCATATCTTTCCTTGGAGATGACTTGCACATGTTACCTTTCTCTAGACTGGAAGGTAAGAATAATTGTTGATGTAATACTTCTTCATTTGAAGTTCTCTTTTCTTCATCTACCCTCGAGCACTCTCCATCTTGATGGGAATATGAGGAGTCTTCTTTCTCGATCATCTTCTTGGAGGGGGATAGTCTCTCTTACAGTGGAGACTTATCAGTCTCTGCTTGTCAAACTTTATTTATTTATGGTGCCAATATCTCCAACTTTATTTCTACTTCATGAAAAATATTCATGTGGAAATGTTCATGACATAACAGTCGATCTTCCAGCCTTTGATTCTCTTCCTCAAGAGCTTGCAACTGCATCCTTAACTTAGAATTCTCTCTCTGGATTTGTCGATTAATGTTCTTTTGTAGCCTCAATTTCATAAGAAATTTACTCATCTTGTTTCCCTAAAAAGATCCTTCAAAATCTTCACCATCTGAACTCTTGGATCTGATCACTACAACAACTTGCAACACACGAAAAAACAATCTTTGATACCACTTGATCTGAAAATCCTTAGATACTACTTCTCTCTTTACATATATACATGCAGTATCTAACTTGATCCAAAAGAATTTACTAATCATATTGGGTTGGTTTGCATAATTTTGATGATGTGTTTTTTACCAAAAAACTCATAAACTGAAGATTAGTTTTGTTTGACGATGGTGAGATGACACAACAGAAAATAAAAGAACTCAAATTACATACTTTTGTTTCATCTTTAAGTTCCCTTCAATCCAATGAAAACTGCTTTCTCCATCTCAAATACAAAAATCACATATAAAATGATTTACATATGCCAATTTAATGGATGTTGTTTAATTCCATTACTAAAGATCGGAAAATAACTTCACCATTGAAATTTTTGTGAAATTCAAAGAATTTTGACTATAAAATCGAAAAAAAATCCAAATTGGCTCAATTACATCTTCTTTGGCACATAAAACAATGCATTAAATGCCCATTACTGAAAATTTGAGAAAAACAATTTCCAAATGACCTCAAATCACAAAACAAAGCTCATATTCACGATCCTTGTGAAAAACCGTGCAAAATTGATATAAAATACTTGAAATTCCGTTAAAGTACCATTTGTCATGTTTTACAGTGCAACACAAAACTTGGCTTGTACTTGCACATACTTCAATGCATCCATACTACCTTGGGATTCATGCCCTATATCGTACTTTGTTCTCCTCGATATTTGTGCATAGGAATGTGTGTTGGTATTGAAATGTGTTCCCTTAAATAGGCCCAGTCGGCCAACCTCAACGAACAATTAGTGCAACTTAATGCTAAATTCGAAGGTATCTCCATAACAAATGGATTGTTTGGTGGATTGGTTAAAACCTCTTGCTAAAATAGCAGAGGTTAGGGGTTCCATTCCTACGATCCCCTCATCCGTTGGATAATTTTATGGTTAATTATATATATATATATATATATATATATATATATATATATATATATATATAGTATACAAAGCATAACAACTCTCTAGCGAACATTAGGCTAAGCCCCTCAGGTGCTACAGTGTTGGTTAGATGGTGTATACAATAGCAGGGGCTAAGGGCTAGGATCTAGGGCTTAGACCCTCGGCCCTTTGCCACTCATTTACAAATCAATACAAATTTAAATGTAATGTTTGTCATATGTAGGTTAAGATCTAAACTCATGGTGCATTGGTTGTGGCGGGTATGTTAAAACCATGGGAGGTCACAGGTTCGACCCCCGTTGACTCCAAAAAAAATTATACACATTAACCAATATTGGCCTATGAAGGGTTGTCACGTGGCAACCCCTCATTGGCTATCCAATGCCACTTGTGAAAAAATGACTCGTCCACTTGTCAATCGGTGGTACGACTTGCAGCCTCAACTTGCCATGTCACCTAATATATGGACATGTGCCATGTGTCACCCCTGCAGTGGTGACACGTGTCACCTATTTTTTTTCCTTTGACCTTTGGCATTGTTTGTTTGACCCTAACTTTAACTACTCATAACTTTTGCAAACGAACTATGTTTGACTTGTTGTTTGCATCGTTGGAAAGCTAACGATGAGCTCTACACTGTTAACGTTTTAGCTCGAGAGGTACTCTGCATGTTTTGTCTTGTATGCGGATGTTACATTATGTTGACACTACTAGGCACTTAACTTTGTAATGGGTTTTTATAAAGTTGTAAAGTGGTTATTTTATTAAAGTGATTTTTTAATAAAGTGTACCTTCTAATATTAAAGTGACTTTATTTCATAAAGTGCACTTATGTAATAAAGTGAAAAGTACTTTAATATTTTAAGTGATTTATTTTGGAGGGAATGAATAATGACCCTTGATATTGCAAAGGAAAGATTAGATCTTGGCCTTTGGATTTAGGGTTGGGGAAGGTGAAAAGACACTTTGGAGGGAAAATGTCATTTTCATATTTATAAAAGAATGCATTGGGTAGTGTGCAAGACACAAGAGACGGAGATTGGGAGAGAATTTTTGAATAGGCTTGAGAGAGGAAAATTAGGCAACAAAGAGGGCACATTTCCCAAAAGAAAGTGGGCACAAATCCCAAGGGAACATCTATGTTTTAGTGCTGAGTTATTTTTATGTTGTTGGAGGTCGTACTGTACAGATTCGTACAATCTGTATAGTCTGTACATCAAGGGAAAGAGGGCATGGAAATCGAGGCATTTTTGGCAAGATTTTTGAGGTTGTATTGAGGGTTTTACTTGTTGTTTTTGGGTCGTACAGAACAGTCCATACAGCTAACTATGTGCATGGATTTCGAGGTATAGTTTTATGGGAGGGTTGTGCAATAGTACGGACTTGGCATGGATTACGAGGAATAATTTTTGGGACTGATTTTAGTGTGTTGTAAGTGGATTTCTCTTGCTGGAAATTGTGATTTTTTTGTTGATATGTATTTTCCTAAAGATGAATCATAAGATCTCTCTCTCTCTCATTGGTTTTCCCCACATTAGGGTTTTCCCTGGCATTTGCCTAAATTTCTGAGTTATTCATGGGTGATTGAATAATGTTCTTTGTGTTTATTTCCACTGCATAATTACTTAGAAATGTGTATTTATGCTTATGGTAATTTCTGAATGTGGGTTTTAGACATTTCAGAGTTCATGCAAGATAGTTATCTCTAGGTTTCTAAGTGTATGACAGAATATTAGTTTGTTGATTTTTGTCATTAAATTTACATGGTATCATAGCTTGGTCTCTGAGTGACAGTGAGTAGTGAGATTTTGGGAAATTTTGAAGGTGGATAATTTGTGATTGTTTTCCTTGAGTTGTGACAGGGAATATGGTTGCATGCATTAGATTTGAGGATTGGTTGGATGGCATTTCCAACTATTTCTAGTGGAAGGTCCAGATGTCAGTTTTTCTCAAGGAGAACAAGATTTAGAACTATGTCAGTTATGTTGTTATGGTTCCCACAGTAGATCTTGTTGCTTTGGATTTGCATGAGGTCAAGGAGGCCAAAGCTCAAAGGATTATTCTGGATGGGGTGAAGGATCACCTTATCCCACACTTGGTTGAGAAGAATATATCCAAAGAGATGTGGGATACACTTAAGAACTTATTTGAGGTGAAGAATGAGAACTAGAAGATGGCCTTGAAGGCTAAATTGCATGATATCGAGATTGGTAAGAAGGAGAGTGTTTCTTCTTATCTTACTTGAGTAGCTCAAATGAAAGATGAGTTGGTTGTTTTTGGAGAGGTCATATCGGATTCAGAGTTGGTAAGGATATCCTTTAAAGGCTCCACCAATGAATGGGAAGTCTTCATGAAGTGTGTGGTGGGTCGTGAGCATCTTCCAGATTGGAGCAGACTGTGGGATGATTTCACTCAGGAGGATATTCGGGAAGGATCTCAGTGCAGTGGACTGAAGACAGATGGAGCTAATGAGAATGTTTCTCTTACTGCAAAGAGCAAGAAGAAAGGAAGTTCTGGGAGGGACTTGAGTAAAGTCATATGTTATTGTTGTAACCAATTGGGGCACCTTGATTCTCATTGTCCTAAGAGGAAGAAGAAGAAGAAGAAGGAACCAGAGGGGCCTAAGACAACTGCTACAACAACCATTGAGGACTTTTCTTCCAAGTATGACAGGGAATTTTCTTTGGTGACCCTAGTTTCCAGTGCCGGTAGCAAATGATTTGGAGGTGATATCAGATGGATTGTGGATAGTGGAGCCTCTTTCCACATGACGGGAATCTAACGAATATTCTTAATTATCATAGAGACAGGTCATGACCGACAGGTGGTAAATAAAGGTGGTATGGCACGAGTTGTACGTGGAGTTGGAAGGGTTAGATTCTAACTCGAGTATGGAGGATTCTTGGAGCTTGATGGAGTTCTCTTTGTTCTAGGGTTGAGGGTTAACTTGCTCTCAGTCTCAGCCTTGGAGGATGTAGGATAATGTACAGTGTTCAAGAGGGAACATGTCTTTATTTACACAAAGGGAATGGACCCGTTGGAACTGCAATTGGAAAGATTAGATCTTAGCCTTTGGATTTAGGGTTGGGGGAGGTGAAAAGACACTTTGGAGGGAAAATGTCATTTTCATATTTATAAAATAATGCATTGGGTACTATGCAAGACACAAGAGAAGGACATTGAGAGAGAATTTTTTAGTAGGCCTGAGAGAGAAAAATTAGGGCAACAAAGAGGGCACATTTCCCAAGAGAAAGTGGGCACAAATCCCAATGGAACATCTACGTTTTAGTGCTGAGTTATTTTTATGTTGTTGGAGGTCGTACTATACGGATCCGTATAGTCTGTACAAAAAGGAAAAGAGGGCACGGAAATCAAGGTAGTTTTGGCACAGTTTTCAAGGTTGTATTGAAGGTTTTACTTGGTTTTGTTGGGTCGTACAGAACAATCTATACAGTGGGCTATGTGCACCGTTTTCGAGGTACAATTTTATGGGAGGGTCCTACAATAGTACAAACTTGGAACGAATTATGAGGCAGAATTTTTGGGACTATTTTTAGTGTGTTGTAAGTGGATTTCTCTTGCTGGAAATTGTGATTTTGTTGTTGATATGTATTTTCATGAAGCTTAATAATAATCTCTCTCTCTCTCTCATTTGGTTTCCCCACATTGGGATTTTCCCTGGCATTTGCCTAAATTTCTAAGTTATTCAAGGGTGATTGAATGGTGTTCATTGTGTTTATTTCCATTGCATAATTACTTAGCAATGTGTATTTCTGCTTATGGTAATTTTTGAATGTGGGTTTTAAACATTTCAGAGTTCATGCAAGACATTTATATCTAGGTTTCTAAGTGTATGACAGAATATTAACTTGTTGATTTTTGTCATTAAATCTACATACACAATGATGTTGTTTTCGGGACGATTTGAGATGGTCTAATTTTGAGCATTTATGGAACCCCTGGGACCTCTATGAGCATTTTGGTTCCTCCTGGACCTCTTTTAGCATTCCTTAGATCCTCCTAAATCACACCTTCCCACTGAAGAAATTTTGGACCTCCAAAAGTATAGATATTCAACAACTTAGTGATGATAATTCACTCTTCCATATTGTTGACTCTTTTGGAATTTAATCTTCATCTTAGGTATTTGATCTTAGGTAATATATCAATTCACTTATGTTTGTATTTCCGGAGTATGGCTCTGACTCTGGCCTTCGACACTGTCACTAATAGCTCTAGTTCTGGCTCATAGATTCCCCGACGACAAAAGTCTTGTTTGTTGAATATCTGCAATACTTGTATCTTGTATTTCAACATCCACTCCTATCTTCTATTGCTAAATATAGTCCAGCTCGGCCAATATGAAACCAAGTGGAATGTTGATCTATGTCTTGCCCATTTGGACTCATTATTCTTATATTTCATGATGTATCTGTAGGATTCCCTGAATGAATACTCTATCCATTGTCGTTCCTTCCTTGAAGAACAATTTTGGTTGTATTGTTATCATTTGTAACTCTCTTGATTGATTGTGTTCAAGGTATACATTTACACGAACATGACATAGTATTTAAAGATGCTTATAGCATGCACCTTTATGCCTTTTATTCTCTAAAGAGGGTTACTTCTCCTTTACCAACTCTAGAAAGTTTTGCATTACATTGATGCTCTTTCCGCTTATAATCTACATTTTCCAACTACCTTCATCTTTTTGTTCCTTCGCTTTCAGTTCTTCAGAATACAAAATGTTGTCTTAGACAATTCGATCCATATGTAACCTTTTATTTGATTACAAGCCAATACATTTGTCCATAGTATTGTATAAATCTTATAAATCTTCATAGTGAAATTCCTCTCACTATAAAACAATATGCATATAGGTGGCTATCTAGAAATCTCTCTAACGAGATTCCTCTCACTCTATAACAAAGTGTAAGGTGGTTATCTAGGAATCCATCTAACGAGGTTCATCTCACTCTTTACATCATATAAGGTGGCAATATAGAAACTCTCTTTACAAAATTCTTCTCTCATATAAGGTGGAAATATAGAAATTTACAAAATCCCTCTCACTCTTATAGTTTACAATGATTGGCTTATAAGCATGCTAATAGACTTTAAGATATTTACACATATGCATATTACATTTATAGATATACATATTTACATAATGTTTAAAGATGGCTTACTTATGGAATCATTCTCCCTAGTGTACTGGGAGGAGCCTCGAATCTTTCGACATCTGACAATGCCTCTGGTGCTTGTTAGTGCTAGAAGTCCACTCAAGACTGTTATTGAGTCAACCCTAGCACACCTTGTTTCAAAGTTTTCAACAAGAGTTTTAGAGATGGATAGATCTTGCTTGGTTTGAAAGGAAATAATGGTCTAATCTATTAAGATCACTTACCTAGGTGCATCAAGTCATGTAAATAAAACTAATGATTAGTGGTTTAAAGTTTTGGATGATGTGATTGGGAGAAAGGAAGAACAAAATTGATAATTACACTAATAAACAAACTTGATCCTTAATGTATTTATGCAGTAGTAGAATAAACCTTTATCTATAAATTCATTCCAAATAAGATTTAGGGAAAAGAAACACCAATGTGGCAAAGATTCCTGAAAGTCCTTTAAAACAACATTTTTGGCACATAATCATTTGTCATAAAATCATATAACATCAACAGAGTGTTTCAGAAGACATAAGGACAATGATAAACAAAGGAAAAACACATAAACTAATCATTATCTTTATTAGCATTTGAAGTCTTTACTTAGGCAAGATGAATCAAAATAGTCTTTAGATATAAAATTATCAAGCCAGAATAGGGATCCAACCACTTCTTCCTCTACTTCATGAAATATATAGAGTTTTACATCAATTTCATACATTTATGATCAATCTGATACTCAAGGATATTTCAAAACTAACTCCTACAAGCCCTGAGGATGAATTTTGCCTATATCTATTGATATATAGAATGGAAAACTGGGACAATTTAGATCATATAATCTAGGAAACATCCTTGCATAGAAATAGGTCCTTGGTTGAATTGATTACACATGGTTGGTATGTTGCATCCTTCACCTAGTCTTTCGAGATCCATCTGATCCTCTGTGATCCATCTGATCCAACACTTTGACAACTCAAAATAGATAAATGATTTGCATTGTCATCCATCAAAAATAGGTTGTAGATTGACTTTAAAAAGGATATCTTACTCCTTCTCTTGATTCCATAAAGCATTTACCTCATCCTCTTCCTTTCCCCATCACAAAAATGCACTCTGTCTTTTACTGCAAAATTGGTTGCTACAAGTGTTCATGTAGTGCCAATATTTTTCCTCTATGGAGAGATACAGTAACTTCCTGTGGCGCCATTTTAAAACCATATTTTAACATACTTAATGCATTTTTATTTTCCTGGTTACAGCCAAAATTATCCATAGGGAGATAAAACCTTAAGTGCATGAAAAAAAAAAGCTTTTCTTCAAGCATCAATCAAATTTTAGTCAAAAATTAATATTTGCATAGAAATTTAAGCTCTCAAATTAAAACTTCTCCCTGAAAGACAGATTTAGCTACCTCGACTAACAGATCCAAAATGTTTCTTTTTGTTTGCTTTGTTTGAGAAATATTTGTCATTTTCTTTGGCTTGTCATATTCAGATCTGGTCATAGGTTTTGGGCCCTTCTTGCTTTGTTTACTTTGTTTCCTTTGTTGTCTTGTAGAAACTCTTTCTTTTTTTGTAGGAACTTTTTTGTTTGTTGCTAGATCCTCCTTCTTAAGTTTCTTCTTCTCAAATATGGTTGTAGAAACCTTATTTCTTTTTTATGGCTCCACCTTAGGGTTTGTGGGTTCCTCATCGATTACTATAACATTATCCTTGATTGCAAGGTTATACATGGTTTTATATTTCAATTTGAACTTGTTTTGTGGCCTAGTACTTCTTTTCCTTACTAGAACTTTATATCTATAAGCATCATCTTCAGAAGAACTAGAACTAGAAGGAACAATATTTGGAGTAGGTTCTTTAGGTTGTGCAAGGCTTGAATGTACCTATATTGTCTCAAGTTATTGAATCTCATTCAACATCATAGGTTCTACTAAATTTTTACTTCTTTTAATATAAAACTTATGTGCATATGGGAAAGGATTCCTACCTCCACCCAGCACATGAGAAGATCCTTCCCCTGTTTGGAGACTGGTTGGAGTAGCCTCAACTTGTTCATATGGAATCTTCAAACTAGTTTTCCTTTAATTATTCCTTGAAATAGAAGGTTAACTTGTGCTTGATGATGCTACTTGCATTGGCTCAGCAAATTTGTCAGACAACTTTTGGGCAGGTGGATGAACTTCTGGTTCAAACCCTGACTGGATCAAGAATTGATCCCATGCCCTATGTATTTTCTCCAGATCTGCCTTAATGAGTACCTTGATTAACCCTTAGTGATATATACCATGCGGGGGAGTCATGGTATTCGCTTGGATTTTCATAGCCATTTTATTCAGGTCCCTTAAGAAATAGTATGGAAAACTCATCCTTTTAATCCCAAACAAGTGAAGGAGAAATTGAAGATGAAACAGGAACACAGTAATGTATCGTACTTCACATGTGATATAGAGTTTTAGCATTTGCAAAGCCTCCAACCATTCATCAACTATCCAATCCTTAGGAATACCCTTATCCCAGTTTGGTTCTTTGTGCTCTGGTTTCAGAAATTGATTGACATCCCCACCTATGATTAACTTGTTCATGAACCATTTTTCACCATTGAAAGGGAGATTACATGTTGTTTCTATTGACTCCTCTGTAACCTACATTATCATATTAGCAATATGAACCCTTTGTCCATCAAATACTTCAGTGAATGTATGAGCTACATCATAGTGGTAACCATCTAATTTAGCACAATACATATACCAGCCAACTTGGTCGAAGACATGTTTGACGTTTTTGTATGCCTCCAAAAGCTCTAGTCCTTTGGGTTCCTTTCTGTTTACATGTCCACTTTTACCCATATCTGTTGTCATGACCAAGAGACTGGATTACTTGCTGAAGAAGTGGGATATGTTGTCTATGTGGATATAGATATTGGATATGTTGGCTATATGGAGGAAATGTGAATCAACTAGCTGCAATGTGAAAATGGAGTAGAAAATAATATCGTCGGGTTAATTAAAAATTGTTTTTAAAACCCCATCTGCGTGACAAATTGGATGATAGATACAGGAAGGTGAAAGTACATCCACATATGCATGTTATGATATTGATTATGTACTTGATAACTGCCTTGAAATTTCATTCTTCCAGGTAGGACGATCCACGTCTTTCAAAATCCTCCAACAATACTCGTAATGGTGAAAATCAAGGATAGGTGGAAGTTCCTGTAGCACCCTGAAAAAGTTTTCCTTTGGCATTTTTTGGATGGAACTGACTTGAAAAACAGTTATCTAACTCTAGTAATTATGAAACATGAGTTATGACATCACATATGATTACAATTTATACATCATTTAACCCTTTCAATTTTGGATTGAGACCCAAAGAATCGTATCAACTCTTTTATGGAAATATTTAAAACTAAATGATGTCATGAGACAATCAATATAAACATGTGAATAACTCCTCATAACCCCTCTTACAAGACTAAATATCTCTCATTCCTAACAACATAACATTATTTTGACCCCCGTGATAAATATTTTGAACCTTTAACAAAATATGATGAGGATTTATAACCTATACAAAAAAATTGTAATGAAGAAAGTAAGGGGTGAGAGATAAAACTTTGTAGAAAATTAGAGGTGATAACATTTGGCTCCATGGGGGATGAATTTTTCCCTGTGAAACTCCAAGAACTTTGAGTAGACCTGTTCCTTCTAATCTTTTTTATCTTTTTTCCATGTTTATTCTGCAAACTGTAATTGTTTCAGCTCCTGAAGTCTTGAAAAACTCTATTAAAAACATATCAAACTGAAAGATTAAAACTAATTATGAAAACTGAAAAAAAATAAGTTGTAGCATTGCTCCAATGGGATATGGAGTCCTTATTGTCTAACTACCACACCACACTGATATGTACAATGGGATTTGAGCCACCAACGGATTTAGTAAAATAATTTCTTCAGAAAACGTCCATTGACTGGGCCACCAAAAACCTCTTCACCTTCCAAATTTTGCGATAGAAAAGTGTTGTTGTCTAATACATTATTCACCATGAATGGACCCAACCACATGCTGTCAAACTTCCCATGATTTTCTTCTTTTTGGGCATCCCATTTCAAAACCAAATCCCTGGGTATCAACTGCTTTGTTTTTTATTTTATGTCAAAAGTCTCTTTAACCTTTTGTTGATGTTGATGTGCCTTCTCAAGAAGTCTCTCTCTTGCTTGCTGTAATTATACAATCTGAAAAATCCTCTAGATAGCATCATTAGGTTCGGCTTCAATTTCCTGCATAAAATTTACAAATAGAAAATCAAGTTGTACTGGAAAGACTGCTTCCATTCCATATACTAACTGAAAAGATGAAGTTCCAATTGCTCTTTTTGTGCTAACATGGTCAACCCACAAGGCATATTTCAAATTTGAATCCCAAGCCCTCTTATTATCTTCCATAAGTTTCTTAATGATCTTTATTGTACTTTAATTGGATTATTATGTCAGGCCATTACACTGTGGGTGTGGAATTACTAAGCTTGATGGCATAGTCTTCACAAAATCTTATCATGTTAGCAGATTTAAAAGTTGCATCATTATCTGCGATGATCACTTCCGAACAACCAAACCTAGATAAAATATTCTCTTCAAGAAAACTCATGATTACCTTATCAGTTTCCCTCCTTGTAGGTATAGCTTCTATCCACTTCATGAAGTAATCTATAGCTGTCAGAATCCATCTATGTTGGCCACTAAATGGAGGATGAATTTCACCTATGAAATCCAAAGCAAATTGTTGGAAAGGTGCAGACACTTTTACAATCTTGAGAGGTAAGGGCTTGACATTTTTCTTACCAGCAAACTTTTGGCATTTTTCACATGCTCTGAATTTTGCACAGACGTCAAAAAATAGACTAGGCCAATAATACCCATCCCTAAGTATCTTATATCCAGTGGACTTCCAGAAGTGATGTCCTCCGCACACTCCTTCATGAAACTCTATCATGAATCTCCTTGCTTCTTCTTCATCAAGGCATCTCAGTAAAAATCCAGAAGGGTCCCTCCAAAACAAAGTCTAATTATTCACACAATACTTTACAACTTTGATTTTTAGGGATCTTACTTTAGACTTGTCCATTCCTAAAGGAGCTTGGAAATTCTGCAGAAAATAAAGAATATCTTTGTACCATTCAGATTCAGCGATCTTTTCATTCACCTGAGAAGTGTTGTTTTGAGGATGTAAATTTCATGAATTTTTACAAATGTAATCAACTCTTAGAACTCTGCAATTAGAATCAACTAGCAGTTTAGCTAACCCCTGACCTTTGACTAGCTTGGTAGGCTTGATTTCCATGTCATACTCGAGCCACTTAGCTATCCATTTACTTCTCTTTCCATCACTGTCTGACTGATTCAAGATATCTTTGATAGCACTAGATGGTACATATGCAGTTATTTTGGAATGTAGCACATAAACTATAAAAGATTACAATGCTTTGACCAAAGCAAAAGCCTGCTTCTCCATGATATCATATTTTAATTCAACATCTCAAAGTTCCCTGCTAAAAAAGGAAATGGGTTGTTCAAAACCCTCAGAATTTCTCTGTAACAGGCCAACTGCTAAAGTATCATGAGATGCAAAAGAAAAAATCACGAACTCTTTTTCAAAATCTGGACTAATTAAAATAGGTGCATTTGAAATAGCCTGCTTAATAGATTGAAAATAATATTTAGCTTATGTTCTAAATATGATCTCACTTCCTTTCTTCAACATGTCAGTTATGTGTTTGACCAGTGCAACAAAGTTGGGAATAAATCTTCTAAGAAATTTTATCTTCCCAAAAAAATATTGGATTTCTTTCTTAGTTCTAGGGATAGAAAGCCTTTGAATGGATATCACTCTAGCAGGATCAATTTTAACTCCATCGGCACAAACAATATGACCTACCAATTTCCCTTATTCTAAAGAAAAATGAGACTTGTTTGGATTTAAAGAAAGACCATATCTTATGAACTTCAGAAATACCTATCTCAAATGGTGTAGATGCTCCTCATCAGATTTAGAGAACACAGTAATTTCATCCAAATAGATGAACACAAACTTATCCGTCTCTCCCACGAAGGCAATATCCATGGCTCGCTGAAAAGTGCCCCCTGCATTCATCAAACCAAAAGGCATTCGAGTATACATAGAAGTACCCCATGGTGTTTTGAAATAATTCTTCTCCATATCATCTGGATGAACAACTACTTGGTTGTATCCAGAAAAACCATCAATCATAGACAGCCTGCTAGATCCTACTACCCTCTGCAAGATATGTTTCATTTTTGGAAATGGATAGTTGTCTTTCCGAGAGCACCTGTTTAAATTTCCGAAATCGACACAAAGTTTGATTTCACCATTTTTTTTCTCACTGGCACCAGATTTGCTATCCAGTCAGAATACCTCAAGGGTACAATGATTTCAGCATCTAGAATTTTCTTGACTTCTTTCTCCATAATAAGTAACAAAAGAGGATTGATCTGCCTTAACTTCTTCTTGAAAGGCTTTACATTCTCCTTCAAAGGTATCTTGTGTTGAATGATAGTTTCATCAAAGGTCCTAAGATATTCATACTTCCATGCAAAAATATCAGTGAACTCTTTCAACAGTTCCTCATACTTAGCTTTGTGTTTTCCTAACATAATTTTTGATAATTTAACATGCTTGGGATTTGCAGCAGTCCCAAGATTGCAATCGATCACATCTACTTCTTTTTCTGGATTAGGGAGCTTCACAGGAACATCATTATGATAAAAAAATCTTTCAAGAGGTACCATACCTTTTGGGATATGATTAGTGGGAAATTGCAAGATCTTATGCACAATAATCATGTTCTGAAAATTTAAATTACAGTTATCCTCATCTTGGTCGATATGAATTGAATAAAAATCATTAGTAGCTTCAATGAACCTTTTGATTTTATAATCTTCCTCAAACACTCTCCAATACTTGACATTATCTGGAATAGAAGGATTGTACCTAACCTCTAGTTCATATTTCATATTTGGGGGTAACAGAGGTTTGAAAGTACTTGCTGCCATAGCCAGTGAATCAGCTTGCTCATTCTGATTTCTTGGAATATATACAATGTTAAAAGACATAAAGAAGGCTTCAATTATATCCCATGCCTAATTTATGTAGTCTTTCAACTAAATGTTCTTCGTATGATATACATCTCTGACATGTTGTATAATGAGCTCAGAATCCACATGAACCTTTAAATGTTGAATTTTCATTTCTTTAGCTGCCCTAAGACCTAACAACAGTGCTTCATACTCTGCAATGTTATTTTTTGTCTCGAATTCTGTTGGCGCAGGAAAATTTTGGGAGAAAACCAAGGATATTTTGAATATTTCAAGGCAGCGTCAGAAAATAGGGGAGCACGCCGGAAATATGGGAAAACCAACGTCAGGAAAAAGTAGTTACAAAGTGGACAAACTACTACGAAATAGTTGGAAAGTGGACAAGTGTCGACTTGGAGAACGGTTGGATCATGGACCAGCCAAGATTAAGTCAAGAAGAAAGTGGACAAACCTAATATGCTTAGGGTTAGGGTTTTGGTAAGGGCGTTGTCCCAGTTTTGTATAAGTAGAATATATTAGGACCATGAGAGGGTTGGTAGGTATGGTGGACGTGTATTTTTGAGGTTGTAGTAGGTTCTTTAGTTGAGTAGGGGGTCTTATTGAGAGACTTTTTCGATCTATAGAGATCAACTGTAATGGAGGAAGGAATGTACAGTGCGCATCATTGGATTTTGCAAGAATATGAATAAAGAGCCCAAGAAACAAATCTTTGTGGACGTAGCCCAGGAGGGGGTGAACCACGGTATATCTGTGTCATGTGTATGAAGCATTTCATTGCTTACTATTATGTTGGAGTTAACAAGCTTTATGATGAATATGTTAATTGATAAAGGTTATATTACTGCGCACTAAGGAAAAACTGATGAAATCTGCAGAACATCACTAAGTAAATGAATGTCATAGCTAGTGTTTAGATCTGAATCTTATGTTACAGTAGATGAATACCTTTCATTAAATACATGTTGTTATAATGGTTAATGAATTCTTATTGGAATATTAGTGTTATTTTTCTAAACTAAGATCTAATGAGGGTTTGAGGGCTAACAGAGAGTAGATCCAATGCCTCTGAGAGAGAAATGCATCCCATTCCATGGTTGCATACATCTGAGTCATGTGGCCACCCATTGAATCCATCTCGAGTGAGACTACAGAGTGCACTTTGTGCATTGTGTTGCCTTCTAGTATCTAGAAGGGTCGATGGTCGAAGGGTTGTCGATAATATTGTAGTTAAAACCTGGGTCAACCCATAAGTAACCAACAATGGTTATGTTGTCGGTTGGAACTCAAAATATTAGATCCAGAGGGATGTATCACGTAGTATAGTGCGAGGGTTTAAGAAAGGGGATGTTTTTAGGTTGGAACCCCATGAAAGCGAAGATTGAAATATGGTTGATAGTTCAGGAACTAAAGTTTTCCCATAAAGATAATAGAAGCCTTAGGCTTAATCCAAGACAGTACTTGGAGAGATACGTATTCAGAAAAATACATGAGAGTTTCTTTAGTGAGTTTCCCACACTATTTTAGGAGTGGATAACATGGTTGAAAGATAATCATTCGACAAATAGAGTTAGATCAATGGAGTGGACAGACAATAATATCGAGCAATTGAAAAGGGCGAATAAAAAATTCACTGGCGCAGTAAATTTCTGGCTAGACAGCAGTGTAGTGGCGTATACCATTGAATTTGTCGTATATACATCAAAGTCTTATAGTGTAGCAGAGCATGCGTTTCTTAAGGGCCCAAGGGGAAGGTACATCAGGTCATTGTACACTTCGATCAAGAGATTATCGCATGATAAATGGGTATTAACCATGGAATTAGACATATAAACTACCCTGCGTGCATGGGGGAGTTAGGGGAAACACTGAGGAAGGTTTGAGATGGAGGGGGAAATGGATAGAGAAAAGCGCAGTAAAGAGAAAGATCCAATTATGATTGATCAAGAGGAGATCCACGAAATTATGCAGAAGGCAAGAACGACGTGCAATGGAAGACCCTATTAAGGTTTAATATATTATTAGGTTTCTTTTCAATTTACTAGATAACCATAGCATAGATAGGATCACTGAGAGAAACACAATCACAAGATACACAACATTTATCCTGGGAAACCCTTATGGGGAAGAAAACCCAGCAAAAACTTCCTTAATATAGATAGCCAATACAATGCCAAGACAATAAACCAAACACTAGAGAATATACTCAATAAGCAATGTGCCTCTCTCTCTTCCTTCTTCCGGTAATTGGTAACTGCATCTTCCTTCAAACTTGAGCACTAGATGAGTGAGCTGAGTGAGTGAACAAATGAGGCATTGGTTTCCTTTATTTATACAAACTGACGGGTGTTGAAATGGTGTCTCTTCATTTGGCAGGGTCGACTTGTCTTTCTAAGTGGTTAAAACCACTTTAATTGCATGGGGGGTGACTTCTCAATTTGCATAATGTATTTAGGGTTTTACCAATCCACAAAAGGGGATTTGGTCAATTACAATGCCTAACATGATCAATCCACAAAAGGGGATTGATCTAATCAATAATAAATCAATAATAAATAGAATACTCATTGCAGTTACAATATTTCAACACTCCCCCTTAACAAGAAGGGTATTCTACAACATCATCAGGAGAGAGAGAGAGAGAGAGGGAAGCAACATCAACAGCATCTGGAACACTGACTGGCATATCTATAAATCATCAAAAGTTTTTCTCGTCATCAATATCATCATTCACAGTCGGGAGCTGGAATGGCATCATCATCATCTGCATCAACATGGATTAGTATAACACTAATACATCATCATTACAACATCAACAACAGCAATATCACAACACAAAGGTTGGAGTATCATCAACAACAACAGCATCACAGCACAAAGGCTGGAGCATCATCAACATCAACACTAGGCTAGAAATCTTCAGCAAGAAGTTGGCATCTCAACAACATCAGCACGAGGCTGGAAATCTTCAGCACGAAGTTGGCATCACAACAACATCAGCATGAAGCTAGAAATCTTCAGCACAAGGCTGGCATCACAAGAACATCAGCACGAAGCTGGAAATCTTCAGCACGAGGCTGGCATCACAACAACATCAACATGAAGTTGGAAATCTTCAGCACGAGGTTGGCATCACAACAACATCAGCACAAAGCTGGAAATCTTCAGCACGAGGCTGGCATCACAACAATATCGGCACGAAGATAGAAATATTCATCACGAGGCTCGCATCAACACTACTCCCCCTTTCAATGGAGGTCCTTTCGGACTACACCAATCTTATCTCGAAAGTGCTCAAACTTTACATGAGATAGAGGCTTGGTCAACACATCAACAACATGTTCATCCGTGCTAACATATTGGAGCTTTATGGATCCCCTCTGCACCATATCACGGATGTAATGATATCGGATATCTATGTGTTTTGACTTGTCATGGAACATAGGGTTCTCATTCATCTTTATTCAACTCTGGTTATCACATAGGATCATGGTTTCTTCCATCTCTAGATCGAATAGACCTGTCAACAACTTCTGAAGCCATATGGCTTCACAACTGGCGAAACATGTAACAATGTATTCTGCTTCTGTCATGCTAAGAGCAATGCTTGATTTCTTCCTACTCTGCCATGAGATCATGGCTGACCCCATACTGAAACAACATCTTGAAGTGATATTTCTGTCAGAGACACTTCCAGCCCAATCTGAATCAGTTTAACCACTCAGTTTGAAGTCATGATCTCCATTATAACTGAGACCACAATCTAATGTACCCATAAGGTACCTCATCACATGTTTTGCAGCAACCATGTGAACACGTCTGGTTTCTACTAGAAACTGACTCAATATGTTCACAGCAAAACATATATCTGGCCTGGTGTTCATTAGATACATCAATGATCCAATGATATGTCTATACAGCATAGCATCAATCAATTCTGACAAAGTTTCAACCAAGAGATTCAACTTTGTTTCCATGGGTGTATTCATGGATTTGCACTCCAACATATCAAATCTCTTCAGTATTTCAACTGCATACTTCCCTTGGTTAAGGAGGATCTTCTCTGGGCTCTGCCAGACCTCAAGACCTAAGAAATAGTCCATTAGGCCAAGGTCTTTCATCTCAAATTCTACAATGATCTTCTTCTTACAATCAGTGATGATAATTTCTTCTCCATTTAAGAATAAGTCATCCACATACAGCAACAATATACCAGGATCATCATTCATAACCTTGAAGTAAAGGTTGGAATAATATTTACTCTTGGTAAATCCCAAGCTCATCAGGAAATTGTCAATCCTTCCATACCAAGCTCTAGGAGCTTGCTTCAATCCGTACAGAGCCTTCTTCAACTTGCAGACATGAGTCTTCATGTCTTCAACTTCAAACCCTTGAGGTTGTTCTATATACACTTCTTCTTCAATGACACCATTCAAGAAAGTTGTTTTCACATCCATCTGGTGTAACTTCCACTTCATCTTAGTTGCAAGAGCTATGATGGTTATGATTGAAGTGTATCTGGCTACAGGAGAAAACGTCTCTTCATAGTCAATGCCTTCTTTTTTAGAAAATCCACGAGCAACAAATCTTTCTTTATATTTCTCAATACTTCCATCAGCAGCATGTTTTATTTTGAAAATCCATTTGGAAGATACCACATCCTTTCTCTTTGGTCTGGAAACTATTTCCCATACATCATTCCTTATAATGGATTGGTATTATTCTATCATGGAATCTGCCCATTCTTTCTTTTGAATGGCTTCTTCAAAGCAAGTAGGATCCTTCTCTAAGAGATCACACATCAAAGCCATATAACTGGAGAATGGTTTGGGTTTCTTGACTTGTCTCATGGTCCCTTGCCTAGGTTGGCTTTCTCTTGTCGGAGATCGTCATATGGGGAGGTTCATGAGATTCTATTATGTCATGATCTTCTAGAATCTCCTCATCAGGGGAAGTTATGACTTCCCTCACTAGTTCTGCAACTCTGGGAGCCACAGGTTCTTCTTCATATACTTCTTCAAGCTGGCATCTTCTTGATTTATTGAGTGTTTCATATTCATCAAAGGTTACATCCATGATGATCTCAATATGATGGTAACCTGGTATATAAACTATAAAGGACTTGGACACCTCACAGTATCCAACAAATATTCCCTTCTTTCCTGAAGGGTCCAACTTGGTTCTCTTCTCTTTCAGAATGTGTACAAATATTGGGAGCCAAATATTTTGAGATGGCTTACTTCTAGCTTCTTTCCGAAGAACATCTCTTAAGGGGTTTTGAACCCAAGTGCACTATGGTACAATATTTTTTGTACATACACTATTGTTTTTGTTGCTTCTTCTGATAAGTGCATTGGAAGATCTTGATCATGGATCATGGTCTTTACTACTTCCATTATAGCTATGTTCTTTCTTTCTGCTACACCATTGCACACTCCTTCATGGTCAACCTTGAATTCTGGTAGACTTGTGAATGCCTTGCTTACATATGGTAATGATTTGTAGTTGATGTGGGCTAATATTTTATGCCAAAGTTCACATGGATTCTCAATGGAATGGGTCAAGGTTTCTTATGAGTGACCCTTTAGGTTATACAAGCCACCTTCTTCTTTTCCAATAATAATTGCTTCTTCCATGGTTTTTCCTTTGGGCCACATAAGAACTTCTCCATCTATGAAGGAAACTCTGAAGCCTCTCTTTTCTAAAGCTGAGATAGAGAGTAATTTCTTTGTCAAACCTTGTACATATAGTACATCATTCATCTTCATTGGTGTCCCTGAATCAAGCTTGTAGTTTGATTCTCCTACTCCCTTGATAGGGTATTGATCATCATCTCCAAGTGTAACTTTCTGGGGAAACTTATTTTCTGTAAGGAAAGAGAGAATGCCTCTTTGACCTATCATGTGCTTGGAAGCACCACTATCTATGAGCCAAGTGTCCTCACCATATGACACTGATCCTGAGAGGGCGGAGATTAAGACATAGTCTTCAATCTATTATTTTATCATCTTTGTGGGTGGCTCTTCATCTTCAACTGCATGGGGATGGTGCCTCTTGTTTCTCTTCTTGTATTATTCTCGTCTAGCTGGACAATTCTTAGCAATATGTCCCATCTTGTCACAATGGTAACATTGGTAGGATGAGAAATCATTTTCTCTTCTTTGACCTTTTTAAAACTTCTAGAATCTCCTTGGAGGGTGAGATTCTTTATGTATGAATTTGTTTTGGGGATGAGACTCCTTATGAGTTTCTTTATGGAAGTAATAATTCTTTCTTCCTCCTTTAGTATGACTATCTAGGGCTTGGTCTTCATATCTTGATAGCAAAGCTTCTCGGTTAACTACTCTTGCTTCTTCTTGAACACATTCTTCCCAAATACTGTCAAAGTGTAGTTTCTCCTTTCTGGATCAAATAGTTTTGATGAATGCATCCCAAGGTCTTGTGAGACCATTAAGGGTTGTCATTATAAGTTTGTATTCATCTATAGTATCTTCAATTGCTTCTAGTTGTTCTTTGAATTGTGATATTCTGAAGAAATATTCTTGAATTGTTTCTCCTTTCTGCATCCTTGTACTTTTGAGTTGAGTTATAAGATTCATCTTTCGATTGATGTTCCTTCATATAATCTAGTTAGGGCATCAAAAATTTCTTTTGGAGTCTTCTTTGAAGCCACTTGAGGAATCAAGTGATCTTTAATAGAATCTGCAATGATTCTCTTGGCCCTAACTATGTCCTTTTGGTGTTTTTCTTTAGTTGCAGCATCGGCAAGTTCTGGTACATCTTCTTTAATGAATCTTGCTAGGTCATTCTCTTAAAGAATGAGTGAAATCCTATACTTCCAGGAATAGAAATTTTCCACACCTTCTAGCTTTTCAACAAGCTTAGTGCTTGCAGACATCTTTACCTAGAGCTAGGAAAATGACCAAAAATTGAAAATGCTCAGAATTTAATTTTGAACTTACCAGGAGGTGCGCTTGGCTGAGGCAAGTAGCCTAGTGAAATTAGATTTCAGAAAATCCAAATTTTTCCCCTTCAAACTTGACCAGCGGATTTCTGGACTAGTACTTCTGGTTTTTTAATACTTCTGGTTTTCTGGTGCATCTGGTTTTCGAGTGCCGGTGGAAAATAGAGTTTCACTTTCTGGGAGTTCTATCCACTGAAAAGGTGTGTTGAAGGTGCCAATGAGTTTCCTAGTCTAGGGTGCACTTTTCTAGATGACTTTTGGGTTGAAATTCCTCTTCAATAAAAATCCCTAATTTTCTTGTACGGCAACAGTGACATTTTTCTTTATCTAGTGAAAGATGTTCTCTTCAGCATAGCTCTGATACCATGTTAAGGTTTAATCTATTATTAGGTTTCTTTTCAATTTACTAGATAATCATAGCATAGATAGGATCACTGAGAGAAACACAATCACAAGATTCACAGCATTTATCCTGGGAAACCCTCATGGGGAAGAAAACCCAGCAAAACATTCCTTAATATAGATAGCCAATACAATGTCGAGACAATAAACCAAACACTAGAGAATATTCTCTACTAAGCAATGTGCCTCTCTCTCTTCCTTCTTCTGGTAACTAGTAATTGAAGCTTCAATCAAACTTGTGCACTAGATGAGTGAGTGAACAAATGAGGCATTGGCTTCCTTTATTTATACAAACCGGCAGGTGTTGAAAAGGTGTTCGGCAGGGTCGACTTGTCTTTCTGAGTGGTTAAAACCACTTTAATTGTTTGGGGGTTGACTTCACAATTTGCATAATGTATTTAGGGTTTGATCAATCTGCAAAAGGGGATTTGGTCAATTACAATGCTCGACATGATCAATCCACAAAAGGGGATTGATCTAATGAATAATAAATCAACAATAAATAGAATACTCTTTGCAGTTACAATATTTCAACAGACCCTACCTGTATAAGCTCAATAGGAAAAAAAGAGCAGTAGCTGAGAGGAAAGACTTGGAAAGTGATGAGGAAGAGGTAGAGGACCTTAGTGTTGTGGAGCACATCGAAGAGATATTGTGTTCCACATATGAAAGAAAGACTAGAGGAGAATGATCTAATGAGGAAGTCGGTACCCTTGTCCAGATTTGAATCAGTGTAGAACCTACAACCCCATGTACAATTTGTTGATGAATGCAGCTATGTGAGACATTCTCCAGCTTACAAACATGTGAGGTGTGGATCATTGTAGCTATGTGAAGTCTTTCTCTCAGCTTACAAACGTGAGAGAAAACTATTAATATTATGGTAGTTGTGGGAGGTATTTACCTCCGCGTGTGAACCTGACGACAATAGAAGACTCTGGGAAGCAAGAGAAACCCTAATGAGTTGGCTAATAACCCAAAAGCCTTGTCGGCTCAAGAAGATAATTTATATTAGGTTATTAGCCTCCAAGAGAAGAAGTCGACCATAAATAATAATAATATAATGAACAGACACTTATCCAGAAAGAGAAGTCGGCCCCAGCAAAACTGGCAGAACGATTATAAATATAGGGCGCCAATTCTCATTTGTAGCATCTCAGAATTGCAGTTTCCTAGTTGGTGTGCACTGCAGTTGTAGTTTGGTGCACACATGTGGAGGAGGGTTGCAGGTGCAGCTGCAGGTGCAGCAAGTTTTCAGTATTGGTTTGAATATCTCTTGGCTAGGGTTTGGACTATCTGATCAGCTTTTTGTGATGCGCTATCCTTAGGGAATGATGCGCTACCCTTTGTTTGGCTATCTAGCCTAGGGTTTGCTTCCGGAGGAATTCTCAGTCAAGGTTAAGGTGCTCGGAGGGAGGCTTCGGCCTATGGTTGGGTGACGAGGGTATTGTCAATGGTAAAACAAGCACACCATCTTCTAAATTCTAACAAGTTATGGGCCCACACCCCTTCAGTCAACCTAAAACGCTAGAAGGAAACATAGCCACTAGATATTGAGCTTGTTGAGGAACTGTCGCTAGGGTTACTAGCAAGAGCAGCTTCCAAAAGCATTGCAGCTAGGGTTACTAGCAGAAGCAGTTGCAGAAACCCTAAACCTCTTTTTGAGGCACATTAAGTGAATGGGTTGACCTATTCTCTGGATATATCAGTGTGCCCTAGCCTAGCGCATCTCCTAGTACTCTCAGAAGGCCAAGACGTGAAGTTTGGATTTTTGGTCAAATATAGGGGTTGACCAAGTCAAGCAAGCCATGATGAACTCTATGAAGTCTGAGAACAAGCTAGATGGAGCCTCTAA
>ML777687.1:672957-695079 GCA_009831015.1 Picea engelmannii | reverse complement strand
AAGCATGAACACAAGGAAGGAGTACCCGACATTTGAAGAACTTTGGACTTGTTGTGCTCAAGAAGAATCAAGGATCAATGCAAAAGAGAAACCCCAAAATAAGTACGATGATCAAGCCTTCACAGCAAGATTCAAGAACTTCAAGGACAAAAGAAAGTTTGATTCTAGAAGGAAGCCAAAACAAAGAAAAGATATTTCATAAATAGAATGCTTCAACTGTCAAAAGTATGGTCACTACAGAAATCAGTGTCCTGAACTAAAGAAAAGGAAGGAGAAACACGAAGCATCAATTGTCGAAGAAAATGAATCGACAAAGAAGACTAAGCAGGATGGAAGAGAGTTCTTCTACTAAAAGGTAACAACACTCTTCTTAATTCTTGTACATATCTTGTTTGCATTGTCTTTATACATAATGTGTTCCAAGAAGAAATATACCCATGGAAGAACCATAGGATAAGAATGAATATCATTAGATAATACACATGAAAGGATGAAATACAAATCATGTGGAAGCTACTACAAGATAAGTCGAATCAATCATGAAGAGACTTAGAAGTCAGACGACAACTAATATGGAAGTGTGGACTCGGTTAGACAGAGAGAGCCAATTATATATTGCAGAAGACAATAAGAATGCAGATGGAAGTATGGACTCTATCAGACGGAGGGATCCGATTATATGCACTCTTACATGAATCAAGGATTAGGAGGGAGCTAATCCTATGATCCATTGAAGATGATGAAATGTATATATCCATGGTAGCAGCCATGAAAGACAGTACGTGTTCAGCTCAATCGCAAAAGAAGACCTTTTCGAAGAAAATCCTTACAGTATTTCTGGTTATCCATCCAAATCCGTGATCCTATGATGAAAGGAAGAAGTGGAATCTTTAGAACATGGAATCTACAAGAAACTCCATGAACCCAATAACTAAAGAAGAACATGAAGATTCCAAGAAAGAAAGAAAAGCCAGAAAAACCAGTCATTACATCAATAATCACAAGATTACCAAGCCTGATATGAAAGAAATCAAGCAGAAGAACTGAAAGTCGTGATGAAGAACAATGTATGGAAGACTTATGAATGAAAGCATTGTGTGATCCAGAACCAAAGGT
This sequence comes from Picea engelmannii, assembly GCA_009831015.1. NCBI lineage: Eukaryota > Viridiplantae > Streptophyta > Pinopsida > Pinales > Pinaceae > Picea > Picea engelmannii. Next base: position 693,963 of record ML777687.1, on the reverse strand, counting down.
TCTCTCAGATGGAGGGAGAAGACTATGATGATTACTTGTTCTAGTACACTAGACATATCACTACATGAGTCATTTTATCATCTGCAACATCCATGAGTTGGAGTTCTACATCAGATGAATGCAAGGAATGTTCTCCAGAGAAATTGAATAAAGAGTGTATGAGGAGCAATCTCAAGACTTTGAGGCATACCAAAAAGAGACTCATGTATGCAGATAAGAAGAAGATAACTTGGTGGAGAACCTCCAGTGCACAGCAGAAGCGTGGTGAAGATTTCCTATAACATCAAGATGACTACTTAGTAGATCAGATCTCATAATGACAGAAGAAGTGCCACATGGATATGTTCAAAGTTCTCCAACTATGATATACTCTATCATCCAGATCTACATGAAGCCTTCACAGTGTTCCAAACTAAAGTACAAGTATTACATTATCCATGATGAAGTCCAGAAAGGAGAAAGTGGTTCTCCAATATATATCCCCACTGATGAGCAGACAGCAGATATCCTAACAAAACCTCTATCCAGAATCAAGTTTGCATATTTCTGAGACAAGATAGGGATTGTGGAAATAACTCCCTTAGCTGAAAGGGAAGATTCTCCAAGCTAGAAGAAGGTACGGAAAAATATTCTTGAAGAACATTTATTTTTGTGATTTAAATAACTCTCCAGTTAGGAGGGAGCACTAAAAACACTATTTATTTTTATAATTGAAAATTAGTCCAGATTGGATAGATGCTTTCATGTTCGGAAAGTGGATTGAGATTTATGACGGATAGTGACTTCCCATTGTAGTTAACATGGGAGGAAGACTGATTGCTAATGTATCATAGACATCGACTTCCCATTGTGGTTAACATGGGGAGTGGTCTAGGACAGTCATTTTTCTTGGCAGTCACTCTGAGTAGTGGTCAAGTAGAATGGTCTGCCTCGCCAGGAAGTCATTCTTTCGAAGTTCATAGTTGTGAGCAGTTTCGAAGAATGGTTCATTTCGGAGGTTGATGCAGGACAGACATTCCTTAGGGCAGACTCATTCTCTCCAGGTTACACTTTGTTTAGTGTCAGAGGAATGGCCCAGGGTGGGGAATGGTCTGGACAGTTATTCCTTAGGGCAAACTCATTCTCTCCAGGTTACACTTTGTTTAGTGTCGGAGGAATGGCCTAGGGTGGGGAATAGTCCAGGCTCAGCAATCAGGGACAAACATTTCTTAGGGTTTATACATTCTCTCTAGGGTGCACTTTAATTAGTGTAGGAGGAATGGCCCAGAGTGAGGAATGGTCCAAACATTTCTTAGGGTTTATACATTCTGTCCAGGGTGCACTTTAATAAGTGTAGGAAGAATGGCCTAGGGTGAGAAATGGTCCAGGATCACAAAATTAGAAATAATCCTTCTTCCTTGTTTGTGAAGAATAGGGAAGATAGCCCATTGCTGATGAGGGCAGATATTCTTTCAGATCTCACAAACGTGAGTGAAATATTGTCCCAGAGGATTCAGTTTATCTTTAACAATATTTTTCTATGCAGGATGGCATGAGATGATTGTTATGGAGACTACATATCTCCAGACAGTAGAGATATACTACTGTGGTGGATATGTTCCACTGTTCATGAGGCAGATATTCTTTTAGAGCTCACAGATGTGAGCGAAAGATTGGCCCAGATAATTCAATCTATATCATAACATTGTTTCTGTGCAGATTGCTATCATAGGTTTGTTATGAAGATTATATGACAGTGGATGAAGACTATTGTGGTAGATATTCTTTCAGAGCTCACAGTTGTGAGTGAAATATTGGCCTAGACAAATCAGTTTATATCATAACATTGTTTCTATGTAGGATGCTATCAGAGGTTTGTTATGAAGATTGTATGACAGTAGATGAGGACTACTGTGGTGAATATGTTTCATTGTTCGCAACCATATGTTGTTGATCAAGTACTTGTTTGTTACTTGATGTGGTAGTGAACCACTAGATTGTAGTTATGTACTACTATGAATAGACACAGTTGTGCTCTATCCTTGTTCTAATTGCCTTGAAGACTATCAACGATTTATTGGAGATAATGATCATTCAGATGGATGATGAACAGAGATTTTCCAGACGGAAAACAGTTCAGAACTTTTACTCCTCTTGTATCACTCTATGGTGAGAGTGACTTATCCAGCATCATATCTAATTACTAAGATGAAGTATGGTTGATGCAGCTGATGGTGATGGTGATGCTCATGATCTAGTCATGAAATAGTCTAGATGACTATATTGATGCTACTGGGTAAATGGTATATATTTTGTGCTCAAGTCCATTACCTATAAATACCTCTCTAGCTAGGAGGGAGTGTTAATATTATGGTAGTTGCGGGAGGTATTTACCTCCACGTGTGAACCTGATGATAATAGAAGACTTCGGGAAGAAAGAGAAACCCTAATGAGTTGGCTAATAACCATAGAAGCCTTGTCAGCTCAATAAGATAATTTATATTAGGTTATTAGCCTCCAAGAGAAGAAGTCGGCCAGAAATAATAATAATACACTGAACAGACACTTATCAAGAAGGAGAAGTCGGCCCCAGCAAAACTGGCAGAACTACTATAAATACAGGGCACCAGTTCTCATTTGTAGCATCTGAGAATTTCAGTTTCCCAGTTGGTGCGCACCGCAGTTGCAGTTTGGTGCGCACATGTGGAGGAGGGTTGCAGGGGCAGCTGAGTAGTAGCAACTTTTCAGTATTGGGTTGAATATCTCTTGGCTAGGGTTTGGACTATCTGATCAGCTTTTTGTGATGCACTATCCTTAGGGAATGATGTTCTACCCTTTGTTTGGATATCTAGCCTAGGGTTTGCTTCTGGAGGAATTCTCAGTCAAGGTTAAGGTGCTCGGAGGGAGGCTTCGGCCTATGGTTGGGTGACGAGGGTATTGTCAATGGTAAAATGAGCACACCATCTTCTATATTCTAAAAAAAACCCCTTAGAAGGGTATGTGGTTCCTGCCTGAGATAGAGCTAGGAATGTAGAGATGACCTCCTCCATTCACAGAGTTGAGAAGAACTCCAGATGATTATCCAGTGGGAAAGGTGATCTGATGACTTGGACATGCATGTGGTTGAGCACAAGGTGAACGTGTGAAATCCCAAAGTGTTGGGTGCATCGTCCTGTGAACATAAATGAAGATGATGTGTTAGCGTCCTCTTAGTAGTAGAGGTGATGAGAAAACTCCATATGATTCTCCTGTGTGAGGCAGTGGGAAAGAAGATCCGTAGAGTGGATGTGCATGTGGATGAGCATAGGTGAACGTGTGTAGATCTGGTTCATATGTGTAATGCAATGATCCAGAGATATGACATCCCAATGGATGTGCCCTTAGTGGATGAGAACTAGTGGGTGTATCAGAGCCTTTGATATATGTTGTTCAAGAGTCAGACCTGCTTGTAACCCTAATTGTTACGTAAAGGGTACAAGTTCGGCCAACCTTAATATGATTAATAATAAATATAAAAGATAATTAATATGGTTAATATTAATTACAATAATAATAATAATAAATATAATATTGTGACTTAGTGAGGTTGGCCCTGTTGAGCCAATAGACACTTCAGTTGATAGGACAAGTCTAATATAAGTAAAGGGAAATCCCCCATTGTGGAATCATATCATTCAAGTGAGTTTGGAAATTTCAGCAAGTACATTTACTTGGGAGAAGTGCACAGCTCTCTTGGGCGCTAGTCTTCTAGTGTTTAAGAACCCTCTTGTGTGCTAGGTCTTTCTTGGTGGTGAAGGTATTTCTCTTGAAGAATATAGAAAAGTATTTGGTTGGGTTTTCTTCCCTTGTTGAGAAGGGTTTCCCAGGATACTTCTTGTGTTCTTGTGCATGGTGTTTCTTCTTGTGATCTTGGTTTCTACAACATTCTTGTTTATCGTTAAGAAAATTGAAATGAACTACATGCTTAACCTATCATATTGAAAAATCAACATTGTATCAGAGCATAGGTCTTGAAGATCCCATTGCACAAGCATTTTCCATCCCCTTCTCTCACTCATTTGCAAAAATCTGTATGGCCTCCTCTTCTGAGAGCTTTCACCACTCAAAACTTGGATGCATGAGCTGAAAAATACATAGAAGGGTACAGCCTCCTTCAACGCACCTCCAGCAAGTCTCGGATCAAAATTCCAGGCATTCTAAATTTTTGGCCCTAAAGGTTTCTAGGGTTTCGCCAAAATTCTACAGAAAAATTCTGAAGTGTATTTTTGAAAACTTATTGAATAAGACCCTCAACTTACCAAGGAAATCATATTTATCAAGGATTATTGTTGGCATTCATAATCCCAACAAAACCTAAAAGTGCTAGCCTATCCTAGTTGACAAGGGTTTGTGAAGATGAGCAAAATCATGATGGGAAGCAAGTTCAGTACAAGAATCCAAAGTAATGAAGACATCAACATCTCAGCACTCTCAGGTATGGTTCCTATCAATGATAATACTTGGCTAATTGACAGTGGTGCCTCCAAGCACATGACCGGTATTAGAAATCATCTAACACACTTCGTTGAGAAAGAGACACATCTACATGTTTTTCTTGGAGATGATGCCAGATATAATGTGAGAGGAGTTGGAACTTCTACCTTACAACTAGATTCATATATGCAGCTTAATCTAGAGGAAGTTCTATATGTACCCAGAATGAAGAGAAACCTTGTCTCTATTTCAGCCTTGGAAGACAAAGGTTACAAAATTACTTTCTCAGAAGGAATAGTTCTTGCATGGCACAAAGGCTCTCATATAAGCTCTTCCAAAGTAATTGGTGTTAGAGAAAATAGCCTGTACAAGTTGACCATCAAACCAATTCAAGCCTTATTACATGACACTATCATATTGAGCGAGTTATGGCATAGAATAATTTCTCACATTCATTATAGAGCTCTTCCATCTCTAGGGAAAATGGTAACAGGTCTACCAGAGATCCAGATCCAGCATAAAGGTGTTTGCAAACGTTGTTCCCTTGGCAAAAATGTTAAAGGATCCTTTCCTAGCAGTGACAACAGATCCAAGGAAATATTGGACTTGATACATTCAGATGTATGTGGGCCAGTGACTGTTGCATCCTTAAATGGGTACTTATACTATGTACTCTTCATAGATGATCCCTCTAGGAAAACTTGGATTTACTTTCTAAGGAACAAGGATGGAGTCCTTGCCAAATTTCAAGAATTCAAAGCTTAGGTGGAAAACCTGACCGGAAGAAAAATCAAAGTATTAAGATCAGACAATGGAGGAGAATACACCTCAAAATAATTTAGCAGCTTTTGTATTGAATCAAGAATCAAGAGGGAGTTCACAGTTCCTTACAATCCTCAACAAAATGGAGTTGTTGAAAGGAAAAACAAAACTAGCATTGAGGCAACTAAAGCAATGATACATGATTAGAGTCTACCTATGACTCTATGGGCAGAAGCATGTATGACAACAGTATATGTTCAAAACCATAGTCCTCATCAGATTATGAAGAAGATTACTCCAGAAGAAGCATTCACCAAAGTGAATCCTGAGATCGAACACTTCAGAATATTTGGATGTCCAGTGTACCTTCATGTACCCAAAAAAAAATATCCAAACTAGAACCTTCAGGAAAAAAGGGTACAATTGTAGGATACATAGAATCCTCAAAATCATATCAAATATACATCCCAAGTCAGAGACAGATTGAAGTAAGCATAGATGTTACTTTTGAAGAAGAAGTTGCCTTCTAGAAATCTAGAGAAGCTCATATGGAAATTGATAGTGAAACTATACATCCTCCTCCTTCAGCAGTTCAGAGGGAGACATATATTATTCCAAATGAGACAACAGCTCTAGTTGACCAGTTTCTTTAGAAGACTCAATTTCCCCGAGAAACATACCCAGAGACATCACAGTTGGGCATAAAATACCTGCTTGGGCTCGACAAACTTTAGAAGAAGCAAAAGGGCATAAAGCCCCACAAGGAGAAACCAAAGAAAGAAAGAGACCTAAGAGATTCTCAAGCGACCTTTCAGCCATGACCCACATTATTGATTTAGAGCCAACTTGTCATGGAGAAGCTTCACGTGAACAAGTATGGCAAGATTCCATGACTGAAGAATATCAATCTATACTAAAAAAAATGATGTATGGCATGTTGTTCCAAGACCAGAGGGAAAGTCCATAGTGACTTCCAAATGGATTTACAAAATAAAACATGTTGTTGATGGAAGCATTGAAAAATACAAAGAAAGATTTGTGGCTAGACGGTTTTCACAAATAGAGGGAGTCGACTATGACGAGAATTTTGCACCAGTAGCCAAATATACCTCCATCTGATCTATCATTGCACTAGTTGCTTCCATGGATTGGAAGCTACATCATATGGATGTAAAGAAATCATTTCTCAATGGTGAAATTGAGGAAAAAATTTATATTGAGCGGCTAGAAGGTTTCGTTATACACAAAAAAAAATCTCATGTATGCAGGTTGAAGAAATCCCTATATGGTCTAAAACAAGCACCACATGCTTGGTAAGAGAAAATGGATGGATTTATTATGAGTTTGGGCTTCAACAAAAGTGCAGCAGACCCAAACTTATATTATCACATCGATGACAATGAGTGTTTGATTTTAATCTTATATGTGGATGAACTTTTCATCACCGGTTCAGAGAGACCCATTGTTGAATGAAAATAAGCATTAACTGCTAAATTTGAAATGAAGGATTTGGGCCTAATGCATTATTTCTTGGGACTAGAAGTATGGAAGAGATCAGATGAGATTTTCCTAAGTCAAGGAAAATATACTATGGAGATATTGAAAAGGTTCAAAATGACAGATTGTAAATCCATGCCTACTCCATTGGTAATGGATTTAAAGAAGATGAGTGACACTGATTCAGGAGACGTAGATCCGCATTCATATTGACAGCTTATTGGATCTTTGATGTATCCGGTTAACACCAGACCAAACATTTTCTATGCAGTGTGATGCAGGAGCATCGCCCACATCAAGCGAGCCAGCACGAAAGCAGGAGACAGTTGGACAAGCCAGCACAGATTTCTTTTTGAAAGCACCTTGATATTGTTGCGCAAACATTAATGCGCAGATTTAATGAAGCGCACTTTGTATATGTAAATGGACCTTGAGCGGATAGCTCACGTCCTTTGGTAGATGAGGCATTTAATAGATTTAATGCAGGTAGAAGGAAATTAATTCTAGATTTGATAGCTTTAGATCTCGAGAGGGAAATGGGATATAGACACCCTCCTTTGTACATTGTAACATAGTTGAGAGCATTCAGAAGAGAAGAGCATGCAGAGAAGTGTATGAAGAACACTCATGTACAGATATTGAATTAATAGAAGAAAGCTTGGATTCAATTCCATGGTTGTGTTATTCTCTGTGTATTGTTGATATTATGCTCATGAATGTTTGCTTCTGGTCATGCATTGCTTTTATATGCTGTATATGTGGTTTCATGGTTGAATTGAAGTCTGGGAGAACAAGGAGTTAGTTTCAATTGTTTCTCTATCTTGAACCTGAGAATTCCTGCAAGGAGTGCAGTCGAATCGTCCGGAAGGAGTGTGTTGACAGAAGGGTTAAGATAGAGATAACTTTTGTTCTAAGTTCTCAGAAGTGCAGATTTGGCACCCGAGCCGTGCAAGGCGTGCGCAGGCTAGACGAAGACTCAGAGTTGTGATTCTAAGCAAATGGATTGAAATATTTCTGCTGCAGGAGTGCGCAGGGTCGAAGACTTCAACACTTAGTGTGTTTGAAGATTTGTCGCAAGGAGTGCGTGCTAGGAGTTGCCTGAAGGGACTCGAAAGTTGGGAGAAAATCTAAGGAAGGATAGACCTTTGAGTTCGTCGAAGGATGGGATAAGCAAACTTGTGCCTTGAAGGTTGCAAGGGACGTCGCAGGGTTGCGCGCAGGGTGACGAGTTCTGTGGGAGAACGGCTTGTCGTTTCGTGGATTGAACGAGGAAGAAACGGACTAATGAATTTCTCCAAGGAGAATTCACGAAGCTCTGAGGGCCATTATATCTTGCAAAGGTGCAAGAAGGCTACAGCGTAGGAGTGGAAGAAGTTCGAAGTTCGGAAGGGCAGGAGCTGTCGATCGGGATCACGAGGAGTGTGGATTCTACTCGTGGATCGGCATTTCGAGAGTTCGCGAGGTAAGACTCCAACTTTACGCAGTGGAAGTCACGAGAGTGCGAGGTGCGACATTCTGATAGCCACGTAAGCAGTGTGGGCCACAAGTGGTAGTGAAAGACAGGTGGCGTAAACTATCGGAAGTTCGGCGTCTCGAGTATCGGAAGTCGACGATGGAATTGGTTGACCTCGCGAGTAGCAAAGTTGCGAGGCAGCGATATAGCGAGTATCAACGTCTCGGGCCTCAGGATTCGAGGGAGGAATCCATTGACCTCGCGAAAGGCGAAGTCGCAAGGGAGAGAGACCGGAGTTTCGGCATCTCGGCTTATCGCGTATCGGAGATTGGAAGTCCAATTGTTTAGAGTCGCAAGTTGCGAAGCGCGAAGTTTCAATTCCCCGAGTGCAGAGAAGGGGATCGAAGAAGGAAGAATATGTGGGTAGACATTCCGATAAGGGAATAGAAGAACATTTACGTTCTTCGGGCCGAGGGGAAAAGAAGGTCCTGGTGAAGCGATCACGCCGCGAGGAGCATGGTTGCGTCAGAGTGGTATCAGAGCGGGAATATCTTTGCTTTCTATAGCAAAGAAAGAGATTCACCATGCCGCCCAAAAGAGAAAGACAATCACCAGACCCAGAGGACAGGGAGGTGAGAAGAAGAGGTAGGCCAGCAGGAAATCCAGAAATGGAGCGGCAGATGAGAGATCTCCGAGCAAGGCTCGAGGAGATGGAGACAGCACAAAGACGCGGAGTTGGTGTAGGGGATATTAGTGATTCTGAGGTTGAAGAGGAAGTTGGACATGAAGAAGAGGTCACAGCAGAAGATGCATCAACCGAGCGGTTGATCAAAGCCATCGCAAGGATGGGTGCGAAGGCGAAAATGGACATTCCAGTCTATGAGGGAAATCTCGATGCAGAAGAACTGCTAGATTGGATTAGACCTCTTGACACATACTTCGATTATGAAGATGTGGAGGAAGATAAGAAATTCAAGCATGCAGTTACGCGCTTGAAGGGACATGCAGCATTGTGGTGGGACGAGCTACAAGCTGATAGACGCTGCAAAGGTAAGCAGAAGATCAAAATTTGGGATCGAATGATCGCGAATATGAAGGCAAAGTTCATCCCAAGAGACTATCAAATCACTCTGTTCAGGCGAATGTAGAACCTTAGACAGAAAATGATGACAATCAAGGAGTACACTGAAGAGTTTTATCGACTGAACATCAGAGCAGGTCATCGGGAGAGCGATGATGAGAAGGTTGCTAGATATATGAATGGTCTGAGGTACGACATTCAGGATGAGCTAAGCATGCTAACCATCCGAACGGTGGAAGATGCTTACCAATTGGCTCTGAAAGTCGAAGAGAAGCTGAGCCGAAAGCAAGGACAACGAGGGTGAGGCAGAAGCCAGCCAAGAGGCAAAGCGGTTTCCCAAGAGAAATTCCAGAAGCCCAAGGAGGAATGGAAGAAACCTCAGGGTAAGATTGAAAGAGGTGGAACCTCACAGAGGCAGCCATATGTTGAGCCCAGAGGACAGCAAAATAATCAGTGAGGAGATTATGTTGATGCAAACGCTCTTCCTCGTACTAGAGGTCGAGGTAGAGGAAGAGGTGGAGTAATCACATGTTTCACATGTGGAAAGAATGGGCACAAGTCATTCGAGTGTCCAGAGAAAAAGAAAGATGCAGGAGAATCCCACATCACAGAAGCGCAGAGGCGTGATGCTGAGACTGAAGACGCAGAAGGCGGAAGATCGCTTGGGATGCATAAAGTCCTTTTGACACCTGAGAAGGAGGTGGAGAATTCGTTTCAAAGGACCATACTATTCAGAACAGCTTGCAAGACCAAAGATAGGAAGTGCAAGGTCATTGTGGACAGCGGTAGCACAGATAATCTCGTTTCAACCGAGATGGTAGAAAAGCTAGAGCTGGAGACAACTGATCACCCGAGTCCATACAAGGTCTCGTGGCTACTGAAGGGACATCGGGTGAGTGTCACCAAACAATGTTTGGTTGAATTCAAGATAGGTGGGTATAATGATAAGATTCTGTGTGATGTTATTCCCATGGACGTATGTCATTTATTGCTGGGTAGACCATGGCAATATGACAGGAATGTGATTCGTGATGGGAGAATGAACACATATACTTTGGAGAAAAATGGGAGAACACATATGTTGCTTCCGATAAAGGATAAGGAAGTGAAGCTAGAGGTAAGCAGCACAATACTTCTCATGAGTGGGAAGGAGCTTCTTACAGAAGTTGAGAAGAAAGAAGATCCACAATTCTTCATGGTCAAAAAACCGAGGATTGTTCTGACTAGCACAAGAGTGGATGATTTGCCGATTGAGATTCAGGAGCTGCTGGAAGAGTTCGCTGACATCATAGTGGACAAATTACCTCATTCGTTGCCACCAGTGAGAAGTGTGAGTCATCACATAGACCTCATACCAGGGGAAAGTTTACCGAATAAAGCTGCGTACAGGTTGACGCCGTAGGAAAATGAGGAGTTCAAAAGACAGGTCGAAGATTTGATGGACAAAGGACTGGTTCAGGAAAGCTTGAGTCCATGTGTTGTACCAACGATACTCAGTCCGAAGAAAGACGGAGGCTGGAGGATGTGTACCGACTCAAGAGCGATAAACAAGATAACCATCAGGTACAGGTTTCCACTGTCGAGAATGGATGACCTGATGGATTGCCTGAGTGGGGCAAATTATTTTTCAAAAATAGACTTGAAAAGCGGATACCACCAAATTCGCATGAGAGAAGGCGATGAGTGGAAAACAGCATTCAAGACAAACGAGGGTTTGTATGAATGGCTAGTCATGTCGTTTGGCTTGACAAATGCACCGAGTACATTCATGAGGTTGATGAATGAAGTCTTGAGGGAATTCATCGGAAAGTTCGTCATTGTTTATTTGGACGATATACTGATTTACAGTAAATCAGAGGCTGAACATTTGAAGCATTTGGCCATTGTGATGAGGAAGCTACAGCAGGAGAAGCTGTTAATTAATATGAAGAAATCCTCATTTATGAAGACACAGCTCATTTATTTGGGTTTTGTTATTTCGTCTAATGAGTTGAGGATGGATCCGGAGAAGGTGGAAGTGATCAAGAATTGGCCATCACCGAGAAATGTTTTCGAGGTGAGAAGCTTCCATGGTTTAGCTAGTTTCTACTGGAAGTTCATCAGGAATTTCAGTGGAATTAGCACAGCGATGATGGACACAGTAAAGAAGAGACATAAGACTTTTCATTGGATAGTTGAGGCTGAGAAGAGCTTCAACCTGTTGAAGCGGAAGATTACAGAGAAACCAGTGTTGGTGTTGCCAAATTTCATGAAGACATTTCAGGTGAAATGTGATGCTAGCGGATATGCCATAGGAGCGGTCTTAAGTCAAGAGGACAGACCAGTTGCCTATTTCAGTGAGAAGTTGGATGAAGCAAAGCTGAAATACTCCACGTATGATAAGGAATTTTATGCTATCATACAGGCGTTGAAGAATTGGAGGCATTACTTGATCCCAAAGGAATTTGTTTTGTACAGTGATAATCATGCATTACAGTTTGTGACTCAACAGGAGAAGTTGAATCAGAAACATGCAAAATGGGTAGAGTATATGCAGAATTTTACATTTGTAATCAAACACATTTCGGGTACTGCTAACAAAGTGGTTGATGCTTTGAGCAGGAAATGTTTGTTGTTGCAGGAGTTTCGAGTCAAAACCTTGGGTTTTGAAAATCTCAGGGACATGTACGCAAGAGATGCAGATTTTGGAGAGGCATATGAAGCAGCGGAGAATCCGGTTCTCAGAGATCAGAGTCCTTGGATAGATTACATAATCCAAGAAGGATTGTTGTTCAGAGGCAATCAACTGTGCATTCTGAATTGCTCCATGAGGGAGAACCTGTTAAAAGAAAAGCACAGCGGAGGATTGGCCGGACATTTTTGTTATAACCCTAAATTGCACCATCTATGCTTACCTGGAATCAGGCCAACTCATTGCCCTTCATTGCTAAAGCCATGCTGAACAGACTCTTTGAAAACCCCTCAAACCAAGTAACCCGTGCCCTAACCTACTGTTGGGCGCGTTGGAACGCTGGCTGGCCTTATACTGCATGCGTTGGAACGCGGGCTGGCGCACTATAGCCCGCGTTTACCTAACAAAGCAAAAAATCAGGAAAGTTTCCATCGGGACGAAAAGCTTTGGGTTAGTTAACTGGAACTCCCAGCCATGCATGGCCGAGAGTTCGTCTAAAACCCTAGCTCCTTCTAGCCTATAAAAGAATGGGTAGGGGTACTATTCAAAGGAGGAAAATCATAGCAAAGAAACTCTGCCCAATTGCCGAATCCATTTTGTCCCAACCCTTTAGCCTTTCCTCAAGCTTTAGGAGAATTCAAGAAAAGAAGTTGGAGGACAAAGAAGAGGAGGAGCCCAGGATCAGGATCAAGGAACGGTGGCCAGTCTCTATAATCATTGTAAGTTGATTCATCTTGAGATTAATAAAAAGATACTTTTCCCATCCCAAATGCACGAGTCTTATGTGTTTCATTTGATTTATGTTTAATCTCTAATCCTCTAGTAGAACAATAGCATGCATGTGTAGTTTTGTCGTGATTGCAGGATCGCTTTGTGGAAGGAGCAGCAGAAGAAACGGGATAAATCTCAATGGAGGATCTTCACCAACCGTCGATAAAAAGGTTAGTGGGTTCTTCCCATGTGTGCATGTGAAAAAGGGTTTTAGATTTGGGGTAGAAGGTTAAAAGTAATTTCTTAAGGGTCATGATCTGCATGCAAGTTTAAACCCTAGCTTGTTAGTCCGTAGGGTATAATTTCCCAACAACAGAATTGGCGACTCCACTGGGGATATTTACTCTTAGGGTTTCCGAATTTGGTTAGAGGTATTTTGGGTAGTTCAAAGAAGTTCAATTTCTGTTTTCTTTGATGTTTTTGTTTTCTGTTAGGTCAAAAGCTAGCAGGGAACCTGGTTATCAATACCAGTTTTTCCTTGACTGTTGCTTGATATACTTTCTCGGGATACACAGAGGTACACACGGCCTACAGAAGGCCTGCCCGCGTGTAACCCGCGCCCTAACCTTCTACAGCCCGCGGTTGAACGCCTGCTGTAGTGGTTTCAGTAGCGTGTAGAGCCCAGGAAGCTTAAGAGGCAGTCTTCTCTTCCCTGTCAGAGGTTTATCTTCTCAGGGGGATTTCTGGATCCTGTTTGGATCTTGATTGATTTACTGTCTTGCTTTCAGTTGGCCTCATTGTGTTTGTTGTTCTTTGCATTTATCTTCTTTTTTGCAAATTTTTTCTTTTCTGTTGAAATAGAAGCATCCAAGCCTTTCAGAGACCCTGGTTGTCAATATCAGAGGCCTCTTTCAGGACTGGGTTGCCTGTATTTGATTTTTTCTTTGATTTTATACCTACCCGCGACCTGTTTAAGCCTAGACCGCAGATACCCGCGTGTTGTTGTAGCTCAGCACGCGTTTGAACGCGTGCTGTCTCAGAGACAGTCGCGGGCCTGTTTGGTTATCTCTCAGCCTAGGTGGGCCAGTCATCCCCTCCTGTGGTGAGAAGTGTTCCTTTCAGGGTTTGGATTCTAGGGTGCACAGTCAGTAAGTTAGGGCCTCATATCCTTAGCTTGTGTTTTGCTTACTTAATGTTTTGATAGGAAAGACAAAAGGAAAAATTTGTGGTTTTATGGTTTTTAGACAAGTGTTAGAATTGGTGCTTTCTGGATTGTTGTTTGCATTTCTGCTCTGATTCTTTTGCGATCTGCGCTTTAAGCCAGAACTTTATTTAGTTTTCTTGGTTTTTTGCTTGTCGTCATTTTCCCTTTATTGCGTCATTTTGCAATTAAATAAAAAAAAAATATCTTGTTTCATTTTTCTTCTTGGTTTGAAGATTGTGTTGTTGCATCAGTAGCTGGAAAGAAGTCTTTTTGCATAAGTTTTTGCAGTGCATGTAGAGTATAAGTAGCTCGCAGATCTGAGTGAAATTCCTTTGTATTTACTGCATGAGATCTTAGTAAATTTAATAAGAAAAGAAGTCTTTCTCGTTGAAAAGTTGATGGTTTTTGCATTGTTTGTAAAAGTTTGTTTCCAAGCATTTCTTGTTCTTTTTGCTTTGAGTCTTTTTAAACACCATCAGTTTCACTTTCATACCTTGTGACTTAAAAATCCCATTAAAAGCAACGCTAATTAAAATCAATTAGACTTTTTGTTTGTAGGGTGCATACACTAGCTCAGGACTAGGGCCTTGGAATAGGTTGGAGAGTAAATTCTCCAAGGCCACCCAAACTAAACATTGGAGTCTGTCAATAGGGAGTGTAGAAGTCCAGTTACAAAAATTTATCCAGAACCCCCCTCTAACACAGGGGCTAAACATGAGGTCGCGTAAGGAAAGGTAGCGGAGATAACCCCTCCAAAGCTGGACCGAGCGTTGTGGAGAACACATATTGAGGATTTGTTAAGGGATTCCATCGTTTGCATTTGCCACGGAGCTTCGTGGGTCTCGAATCCGTTCGAGGTCCTCAGTTGTCTTCCGGACCATTTGCTCTTGATACCCTTGACAGGTTTCGGGCTTGATACCCTGCTCATTGTGGTCTACCCGACTGCCGACTGTACCCGCCTGGTGACTGTTCACGTGTTGGCAAACTAGTTGCCAATATTTTCTAGGGATATACACGGGTGACTGCGGGGGTATACCGCGGTACCTAGGACAGACATCGGGCCATGCTTTGCAGAGTATACCCAGAGGGTGCTTCCGTATTCGAGTTGCACTTGCACCGGTAAGTTGCTCTAGTGTTGATTGTTGTAACTGTTCTTCCAACTAGTTTAGTGCTTGCTTGATTTATCTTCTAGGGGCTTTCTTTTAGCGAGTGTTACTGTTTGTTCGTGTAGAATACCTTAGATTTTCGTGAATCTTCTCACACAGTGGAGGATTCGGAGCTCCGCCGGTCACGAAGGCTTCTGGGCCTGCCACCAGTTATACTGGAGCCACCCCCGCCACCATCGAGGCGGAAGCTAGACCATCAAGGGTCTTTCGAAGCAATCGGGGCTTTTGAGCCTGAACAACCCCCCGAGGAATCGACCGCCAATCTTGGATTGGTTGAAACCTCAAACACTGATACTTGGCCAGATATTATTGTGCCAATTCAACTTTACGAACGCCTGTCAGTGCCTAACCCAGTGATGGAACAAAACTCTGTTACTTCAACTGAGAATTATTCCATTCCCATCATTGTTGCTACCACAGGAGAAGCTTCTCCTAACTTTCCTTTGTCGATGGTTCGGGCCACCATGGTCTCGGCCGCAACTACGTCGCACAGTGGACCGACCCCATCTATCGCGGCGGCCACACCTCCTTACACACCTAGTGCGACAAGCCCACCATTTTCATACGGTATGCCTAGTTCGGGGACAAGCCCTGTACTCACTTACTCCACTTTACAGACATTGGGTCTGGGGGCAGGGAGCTCTAACGCTCCCCTGCAAGGTCAATTTGGGGGCATTCCTGTCCCTTTCAACGCTTTTCCTTACGCTAGAGGTCACATCCCTCCTTCATCCCCTTCGTTTGGTGGTCCGCATCAGCAGTCCGCCGGGAAGCCTGCACACATGAGTCTAGTTGGAGCAGGGATTCAAGGAACACCTGCGCAAACTCAGCCGGTAGGTTCGTCACCATTTGTTTGGAACGGGACATTTGGTAGTAACACTTTCACATCCGCTGCTTTCCCATCGGGGGGCACACCCATTTTTGGACAGTCTACACCGGCATAGGGTACTATTCCTGCGCTGGGGGCACATATACCTGGACCTTGGAACTCAGGACAAGGATCCATTCCTTCCTCTGGAATGTCGATCTGGGGTAATTCTTTCCACAGTCACTGGAACCCCGGACAGACTTCTATGCCCCTCCCGTCAGGACCGGAATGGGGTAATCCTTCCCAAAGTCCGTCGAACACGATGAATGCCTAACATCCTATGTCCTTCATGGGGAATCAGCCAATGATGTCTCCTCAGATGCAAAACCCTTACGCTGGTCAGGGCCACGGTTTCTGCCAGATCCCGGGCCAGTAGCCAAACTTTTCCTGGCAACCTGGTGCCAGTCAAACCACAAGACCCTTTTATCCAGGCCATCAGCAACAACCCAAACTACCATTCTTGGAAACATTGCACTTTCCCGATTTGACATGGCTGTTAAATGATCCTATCTATCACAATCCGCGTTGGCCTCCTATGCCAACAAAGTTGCCTTCGGACATTCCCAAGTTCGAGGCCAAGCCTAACGAAGATCCAAGTGATCACGTGACTATTTTCCACTTATGGTGCTCATCTAACTCACTGAAAGATGACTCCGTCCAGTTGCGATTGTTTCAACGCACTCTTATTGGGAGTGCCGCGAAATGGTACATAGAGCTTGATCATTCGCGATATTCCTTTTTCGGTGAACTGGCGATGGCTTTCCTTAACCATTTCAAGTTACCTGTGAGATACGATGTCGGCACCGAGTTGCTAGCCGATTTCTCGTAGATGACAGTGGACCATATCTCGGATCATATTCGGGAGTGGCGACGCCGAAAGAGTCTTATCAAGGTACCCGTCCCACCAGCATTCCTACTTGAGTGGTTCCTTAAGTCTTTAGTTCCGCAGTTATCCAAAGACGTCGCAACTTCAGGGGTTTTCTCCGAGGAAGATGCCATCATGAGGGCTCAACAATTTGAGCTTATCTACTCTCAGTCTAGTCTATTGTACACCATCCTGCCGGATGCACCACGATCGATTCTGGATAAAACCAGACAGAGAGCCGGACCACATGCTGACAGTATCGTCGGTTCGGCACAAACTAAGCCCACTGAGCAATTGACAAAACAATTGCAGCAGTTATCTATACAACACTCAGCGGCCAACCAGACTACTGCTTTGGCTGCTCCCCCTACCCAAACGTCGGAAGTATACTCCGTGCAGATGACTAACCCAAAGGCCAACCAGCAGCCTAAAGGGAAGAAAAAACAACACAAGAAGAGTAAGGGGGATAAAAAACCAAATGATAATGCTGGCGAAGGCACCACCGAAAAGAGGAAGGCGAGGTATCCGTGCAACTTGTGTGCGGAAGACCACCCGACCCATATATGCCCTCGACTTGCGGAGGCCCAAAAGTTTGTCACACAGCAACAGCAAGCCGTGTTGACTAATCCGTTTCAGCATGGGCAAAATTTAACTCAAGCCTCTGCGAGTGGCGAAGGGGGCAGCTAGGAAAACTGCCCTCCTCCAGATAATTCTTCTTCCGCGAACGTATACATGGTCAGAAGTGATGCTTTCATAACAACTAGAGCCCACGACTATAGCAAACCAAGTGCCTCTGAAAAGAGCAAAGAAGTCAAGATCCCATCTCTTCCTCTACAAATCAAGAAGACTTTGGGTGAAACAATGACATGCATTCCAAAGGGTGCGTTTAAGAGGGCTTCTCATAATCCAAACGCAAGGGCCGCCCAGAACTACTCTGTGGTGGAAGATTTGTCACAAACCCCTTGTGCTATGTCTGCTTTGGAGGTCCTCCAAAGTTGCCCTGCTCAGAGGAAAGCCTTGTTGAATGCTTTAGGCTCTACGAAGACTTGTAACCCGGGTACCATCATGTTAGATACGACTGACTTGAAACCTCGTTTGCCTTACCACGTTGCGTTTCAGATAGTAGTGGCTCACCCCACGAAAACTTTTACACGAAATATCTACCGCACGGTGGTTGACGAGGGTGCATCAACTTGCGTTATGTTGTTAGCATGTTGGAAAGCCATCGGTCAGCCCGAGTTGTCTCCGTCACCTACTCTCCTTACTGCGTTCGACGGTCGTTCTTTCTGACCACATGGCATCATTCCTTCTTTCCCTGTGCAGTTAGGGGGAAAGACTGTGTGCGTCGAAGTAGAGGTAGTCGACGCCCCCATCGATTACAATCTCTTGTTAGGTCGTAGTTGGACTTACGCCATGCAAGCGGTGGTCGCTACCATTTTCCGAGTCCTCCTGTTTCCACATGAAGGCCGGATAGTGACCATAGATCAGTTGTCCTTCTCTCGGCCTGACCCAGCCTTGGGGGCATCCACGGTTCCCATGGTAGATAATCCTCAAGCCGGTGTCGTTAACATAGGAGTTGGTTTGTGCCCATATTTGATGGGTACTTTCGATTACCCACCTCCTCAAGGCAATGTCAAGTTTATATCGACTCACCATAAGGCTGAGATCTTCCATGTTTCGTCGTTCCGCACGACTTACTTTGAGGATCCATGGATTGTTCCTTCCCCATCAGACACGATGGATGCGACAGGGCATGCGGGAATGTCTACGCCCTTGTCGGCCGCTGAAGTAGCGTACTCATTGGTCCAGCAAGCTTCAGCCACTCCCGATCCGACTCCCGCACAAGAGTTGGATCCACTTCCAAAGCCTATCTGGGCTCAGGATTCTCTTGTCGACACCGATTCGTTAGATTTAGTCTTGCCTTCAGATGAAGCTATAATCGAAGCAATGACTGGTCCGGACAAACCTTGGGATGATTTACATCACAGATCATATTTCCTCCCAGAGTTACACCGAATCGAGGCAGGAGAATTCACTATCACCATGACGGGGGATCAGCCTTGTCCCATTAACCTCTTAGCTACACAAGATATTTATGCTGAGGGAAATATGGCGACTATCGCTACCACAATACCTATCAATATCTCCCGAAACCCCGGCATCGTGGAGAATGTCTTCATCGGAGCGGATTGCTCCCTTGAAGAGATTCAGATTTACACGGATATGTTTAAAGAATTCTGTGATTTTTTTGCCTGGTCTTATGAGGAAATTCCAGACATCGATCCGAAAATAGTTGAACATGAGATCACTACGTATCCTGATGCTAAGCCTGTTCGACAGAAACTTCATCCAGTTAATCCTAGGAAAGCAGCAGCCATCAAAGCTGAGGTTGAGAAATTGCTTAAGGCAGGGTTCATATACCCTATTCACTTGACTCAATGGGTGTCAAACCCCGTGCCGGTCGATAAAAAACAAATCACGATCCGCGTCTGTACTGATTTCCGTGATTTGAACAAGGCATGTCCAAAAGATAATTATCCAACCCCCTTCATCGACCAGATCATTGATGAATGCGCCGGTTGTGAATCCTTTTCGTTCATGGATGGTTTCTCGGGCTATAATCAGATCCAAATCAAACCTGAGGACCAACACAAAACGGCATTCATTTGTCCGTGGGGTACATTCGCCTATCGAAAAATGCCTTTTGGTCTCAAGAATGTTGGAGCCACTTTCCAGCGGGCCATGTCTTTTGCGTTTCACAACCTCAAACATATAGTCAAGGCCTATCTCGATGATTTAGCATCACGCTTTCGCAAGCGAAAAGATCATCCTACACACCTCAGACTCATCTTCGAACGTTGTCGCTACTTCAGGATTCGCTTGAATCCCAACAAGTGCAGCTTTTGCGTCACGTCAGGACGTTTGTTAGGTTTCGTCGTTTCAACAACGGGGATCATGGTGGATCCTCTTAAAGTGGAGGAAATAGTCCAGTTTCCCCCCCCACGCACAATTTTACAACTTCAAAGTCTTCAAGGCAAGGCGAACTTCTTACGACGCTTCATCGCCAACTATGCCGAAATCACCAAGGGCTTCATGCGTTTACTGAAGAAATACGTTCATTTTCTTTGGGACGAAGCAGCGCAGCGCTCTTTCGACGCATTGAAACACGCCCTTACAACCGCACCTCTTCTACGGCCACCAAATTATAACAAGGATTTCCTCTTATATCTGGCTGCCGCAGAGTCAACCATAGGTATGGTTTTAGTTCAGGAAGATTATTCGTTTTCTGAATACATGATCTATTACCTGAGCCGAGGCCTCGTAGGACCGGAACTGAATTATACCCATCTCGAACAACTTGCATTGGCGGCATTTCATGTTGTTCAAAGATTCCGTCACTATGTTATGTTTCGCAAGACCACCGTTGTCGCCGTCGTAAATCCATTCTAGTACATATTGACACGACGAGTTATCGGCGGAAAAATCAGTAGATGGATGGTAATCCTCCAAGAATTTGACTTAGACTTTGTTTCAGCCAAGTCCAAAAAGTCACTGGTCTTCGCAGAACTTATCTCGGAGCTTCCGGTTGAGTCAGGTGACGTTGTGCCTGAGGAATCGCCTATCCGGGGGGATATGTTTTTGATTGAATCGTCAAACCCCTGGTACGGAGATATACTGATCTATCTCCAGACTTTGAAGTGTCCTACCTCTTCTTCTCGTGATGAGCATCGGCGGATACGCCATCAGGCCAAGAACTATCTTATACTCAATGATACTTTATATCGGAGAGGTGTAGATTGTATCTTGCGTCGATGCCTCACTCATGAGGAGGCGGTCATAGTGCCTGTGGCGGTCACTTATTCGGGTTGGCAATAGCCCAAAAAATCTTACGAGCAGGTTACTTCTGGCCCACGCTTATCAAAGACTGTATTGAGTCGGTCAAGAAGTGCCATCCGTGCCAAATATTCTCACGGAAGATGAGGGCACATCCAGCTCCTATGTTTCCTGTTATCATCGTCGATCCCTTCACTAAGTGGGGAATTGATTACACTACTTGCAACCCCCCGTCAGCCAGGGGGCACCGCTATATCATTGTAGCTGTCAACTACTTCACTAAGTGGGTCGAAGCTATGCCAACGTTCAAAGATGATGGAGAGACTGCAGCTCTCTTCTTATTTAACCAGATTATAGCACGGTTCGGAGTCCCGAGAGAGATTGTCACTGACCATGGCAGTCACTTTCAGAACCAAATGATGTCTGAGTTAACATCAAAGCTTGG